>BJCM01083798.1:0-16811 GCA_018326385.1 Flaveria bidentis | reverse complement strand
CCATCTGCCGCCCTCCCCCTCGTCGGCTTCCTCCCTCCGTCGCGCCCCATTCGTCGCCCTCCACCCGTCGATTTCCTCCCTCCGTCGTGCCCCAATCGCAGCCCTTCCCTCGCCGGCTTCTTCCCTCCGTCGCGCCTCATCCGCCACCGCCCTCGAAACCCTAGCTCCACCACCGCCGAGCCACTCCGTCGACAAATGGAAGTCGTACTGATTTACTGTTTTGTTTGTTCGAATTGAGTAGATCGATCGGTGGTGGTTCAATGATTCAACTGCGATTGTGTGTGTGTGTGTGTGGTGTGTGTGTTTTGTTTCTATTGATTACACAAAACTAGTCAAAATACAAAGGCAAGTTTCAGTCAGCAGAGTCAGTCAGATATATAATCAAATAGCCAAGTTTCAGTCAGAAGTAAACTCAGTCAGAACTTCTAACTGTATCAGCTTCCGACTCAGTCAGCTCATACTGGGTCAACACAATCAAACAACCCCTTACTTAGGTATTGGTGTAGTCCCAAACATCGTTCAAAAAAGTGTAACCAAAATAAACATAATATAAAATTAGATAAAACAAGTAAAATAAAGTTTGTAAAACCCATAAAACACATAATACAATTTACGATACATATAAAACTTGATAATTAGTATATATACATAATTATTATTCGGCAGTGAGCATGGTAAAAAATAATTTATAACCCGTCCGGAATTCGTTGCTAAGTTTCCTACAGCAAGCCATCTCTAAATCACCAACGATTCGTTGCAAAAAAAAAACTATCACCCAATCACCCATGACCATATTTCCAACGTATAATCACCGATAGATCCGTGTCGCTAACACCTTTTAGCTACGGAATCGTCCTTTGATGATTCTCACTTGTTTTGTATGTATCGCATTATGCTTGTAATCTTTTAGCATAAGTGGATAATTCAATTAGATGTATCTATACTCAATTAGTTTTATTAAATCTGAATAATATTAAATGTAAGTTATGTATACCCAGCAAAAATTGACACGAAACGCACATGTCATCAAACGTTATAGACATTTTGAATTTATGTCATCAAGCATATTAGCGGCTAACAAAGATCACAAGACATCCAACCCATCAATGCCTCGGGTCCTCGTGCTAATTATAGATCAACCGCGACATGTTTGTCTCCAATCTGGAGTTTATTCTCAAATGACAAGCAAGATAAGGTTATGTTAGGCATTTGATTAGATAGAGTGGATAAAAATTGTTGGTTCCATTGAGCATAACTCAACTTGTTCATACCCATCTATAATGATAAAAGAGTGTAAGTTGTATAATATTCCATCAAAGAATATATTCTTGTAAGATAATTAGGAAGATAAATATAATTATCAGTTGTTTTTTTACCAAGATCCTTACCAAGTGATGAATACTTGGTCAAATTCATATTATTGTATAAATAACAGAAGATTAAATAAAAAATTAAGAGAGAAGATTAGAAAGGTGACATAGAGGTGTTAACATGTGAATGTTCATATTCAGAAATGTTTAGTGATATGTTCACATATAAACTCATCTTCATAGTCTTCATCTTCTCAAAGGACGTGCTTATTATCATCTTCGATAATCATATGACTAAAGGGTTGTTTGATAGCCTATTAATCAGTCTCTTAATGGTTTAGATGTTTGAATGATTCAACATTTAATGGTTCAGACCGTTTGTTTCACCAACCCATATCTGAATGTTTAAAACATTTACCTCTGAATAGTTAAGTATTATACTAATGCTGAATGGTTAAGAGGTCTAATGCTGAATGGTTAAGATATATTATCTAAATTGGTCAGATATTTGTCTTTGAATAATTAAATGATATATTAGCTCTTAATGATTCAGACCTCTTAATAATTCAGCACTTAATGGTTCAGACCTTTTAATGGTTCAGCACTTAATCATTCAGAAGTTATCAAACAACCTCTAAATTTCTTGAGATATATTGTGTTCTCATGCATTCATCACCTTCCCTAATTAACTAAATTATTTTTATGTACACACTTGTTATGTTTATCTAAGACGGAACTAGGTTATGTAGTATGGTCACATGACACCATTTTTTATGTTTTATGTAGAATGTATAATACAAGAATTTCGAACGACTTTTTTTTTCTATGATAGACACCATTGTTTTGTGAAAAGAAGCATGAATTCATATTGATGAAAAATATGAAATTAGAATAGCATGTTTAAGTAGAGATCCATGTTAATCAAAAAACCATAATTTTCCACAATGATTGATTAGTGTAAATGCAAGGCTTTTACGTCCATAATTTGTGATCAAGAACTTTCGATTGATTTGTAACAATGATTTCATCTAAAATTGGTTAGAGTATAATAAAAAAATGACCAAAGCCTGATGATTGATCTGTAACTTATTTAAAAAATGATAAAAAATACATTTGTGATCAAGAACTTTTAATAACTGAAACATAACATATAGATTTATTGGTCATCTTTGTGATAAAAATAGTTTTCACAAGGCATTTAAAAAATAAGAAGACTTAAATAGGCAAAATTTTAGTGTCATTGTATTTTTATTGTTTTTTAAAATAATTTATTTTACTCAATGTTTTCAGAACCGGATCGGACGTCGAACCGGACGTCTTACTGGTTTGGTGGTCAGACTGGATTTAACTATATTTTAATTATATTTATATATGTAATTTAAATATAAGTAATTTATATATGATTTATATATATTTTTTATAATTATATATAAAACATAACTATATTTGTATATCCGACGTACTAATTTATGGTTTAACACCCCGTTTTTACCCACTAAAAAAAAAAAACCAAAACCGGTCCAAACCGGTCCGGTTTCTTGGTTCAACCACTAAAACCCGAATCACACACCAAACCGGACCGAACACGGCATCGATTCCCGGTCGAACCGGTCGGACTGGCCGGTCCGATCCAGTCCAAAAAACAATGATTTTACTTTTTGGTCCGAACTAAACTTTGACCGACCTGACAATAGTATGTCTTAATTGTTAATATTCAAAAAACTAAAAGATACTGATGTCATATAAAATATTTTTGGGTTCTTTCATCAATTTATGTTAAATTGCAAGGCTTAGAGCCCAAGCACAACAACCATCCCATGCATTCACCGACTACAACCTCAAACCAACCTTAAGGATTATTCAAATTTTTGTACCTACGCTTTTGGTTGACGATGAGAGACCCAAGGTGGATTTCATACATTTGGTGACATGCATCATATCAGTAACAAAAGAAAAAAAAATGAAAATTTGGAACAACATTTGAGAGGTGAGGATAGGGAAATACATAAAAAAAACTTGTGTAAAGTGATGACGCTGTTGTAACAATGTGACAACGTTATGAGTGAGATAACCATGATCGATTGATGAGAAAGAGATTTACGAATTTTAGTGATGAACTTTTTTTGAACGGCCAGCTAAGAAACTGTTGGGTACTCCGTACGCGGTGCTCCAATGACTAAAGAGACGCACAATGTGGCCACTAGTTCACACACACAGAGCTCGTAGCCCACCAGTCTCTAATTCAGGGGAAAACCGAACCACCCATCCGTCCGTAGGCACGACAATAGAACAATCAGTAAAACCCGGTTGCTTCAAGACTCAAACCTATGTTCCCGGGCCAAACCCATTATTAGCCGATGGAATTAACTACCGTGTCACAGTGACAACCGCCTTAATGAATGATATGAATTACATAATCATATATTAATGGAGTAATAAAATATAATGACTGTAGAAAGTTATAAGATAGAAGTGCTTTTTACTCATCATCTTTCACTTATTTACTTTCCATGAAGCAACAATTGTTTATTCATGATTTTTCTACTCCAACATTATCCTAATCAGGTAATTTATTAGTGAGTTGCTTTGATTTTACTGAAAATATTGTAATCAGTGTTTTAGACATGTTAATTTCGCACACATTTACACTTAATCATAATCAAGAACAAGCTGGATCTTCTTTCAAAATCATGAATTTGCCGGAAAAATAAACATTTTTATCAAGAAACTCATGATAAGATTTTATCCTCGTTACAGAACCAATTTGCTATCAACCCCTTTTCTGAATCATTACTCACAATGTGGGTTCTCTTTACCCCTATCCACCTGCACCCAATTGGCTCAAGAACAAGTATATTATGCACCACCAACACCCAATTTGGATCCTCATATAAATGCCCACTTTCTCCAAAATTGCATCATCACCGGCGATTTAACTTCAGGAAAGACCCTCCATTGTCAAATCTTGAAGCAAGGTGGTGGATTGGATGTGTTTGGGTGGAATATACTCTTGAATTTGTATGTAAAGTCGGAGCTTTTATTAGATGCCCGTAAGGTGTTTGATGAAATGCCTATGAGAAATACAGTTTCTTTTGTTACTTTGATTCAGGGGTTTTCGGAGTTCCCTGATGTTGAATCGACCGAATTGTTTGTTCGGTTGCATAGAGAAGGTCATGAGCTTAATGGGTTTGTTTTCACTACCATTTTGAAGGTTCTTGTGAACATGGAGTGTGGTGAGTTAGCTAGATATGTTCATGGGCCAGTTTATAAATTGGGTCATCATTCGAATGCTTTTGTTGGGACTGCACTTCTTGATGCTTATTCGTCTTGTGGGTGTGTTCGTATGGCGAGGGAAGCTTTCAATTGTATTTCTTGTAAGGATATGGTGTCATGGACAGGGATGATTACGTGTTATGCTGAAAATGGTTGTTTTAAAGAAGCTTTCGATTTCTTTTCTCGAATGCGTATGATAGGGTTTAATCCTAACAACTTTACGCTTGCTAGTTTGTTTAAGGCTTGTCTTGGTCTTGAGGCCGTTGAAGTGGGTAAGAGTGTTCATGCTTGTGCTGTTAAAACGTGCTATGAGATTGATCCTTATGTCAGTGTTTCATTGCTTGATTTGTACACCAAGTCTGGTGACATTGAAGCCGCACGCAATGTGTTTGAAGAGATACCTAAAAAAGATGTGATCCCTTGGAGTTTCATGATTGCAAGATATTCTCAGAGTGACCGATGTGAAGAGGCTGTGAAACTGTTTTGTAGAATGAGACACGAACCAGTTGTTCCGAATCAGTTTACTCTTGCTAGTGTCCTGCAAGCATGTGCAACAACGGATAACTTAACCTTGGGGAAGCAGCTTCATTGCCATGTACAAAAGGTTGGTCTTTGTTTGTTTATACACGTATCAAATGCCCTTATGGATGTTTATGCTAAGTGTGGACTAATAAACGACTCGATTGAACTGTTTAGACAATCAGAAAACAGGAATGAAGTCTCTTGGAACACAATGATTGTTGGTTATGTTAATTTTAAAAGTTGGGATATGGCACTAACTCTATTCTCTGATATGCTAAAAGATCAGATCCAGTTAACAGAGGTTACATACTCCAGTGTTCTCTGCGCATGTGCTAACTTAACAGTTTTAGAGACAGGAGCACAAATACATTCTTTAACAATCAAAACCCTTCTTGATAACAATGTTGTAGTCGCTAACGCTTTGATAGACATGTATGCCAAATGTGGCAACATTAAGCATGCTCGGTTAGTGTTCAACATGATCAACCAGAAAGACGTGGTGTCATGGAATGCAATGATTTCAGGTTACTCCATGCATGGTATCGGTAATGAGGCTCTAGTTATGTTTAAAATGATGTGTAAAACAGATGTTAAACCTGATCAGTTAACATTTGTTGGTGTCCTTTCGGCCTGCAGCAACATAGGTCTGTTAAATGAAGGAGAAGCCTATTTTACTTCCATGGCAAATGATTACTCTATTACACCATGCATGGAGCATTATACTTGTATGGTATCACTCTTCGGGAAGCTAGGTCAATTAGTCAAAGCTGTAAATTTGATCGATCAAATTCCTGGTGAACCCAGTGTAATGGTATGGCGTGCTTTGCTTGGAGCATGTGTGATCCACAAAGATCTTGAATTGGGTGAGCTATCTGCTAAACGAGTTCTTGAATTGGAACCACAAGATGAGTCAACGTACGTGCTGTTGTCAAACATGTATGCCAGTGCGAAAAGATGGGATAATGTAGGTTTGGTTAGGAAAAATATGAAGAAAAAGAGAGTGAAAAAGGAGCCCGGTCTCAGTTGGATTGAGAATCAAGGTATAGTTCATTATTTTACAGTAGGTGATTCTTCACATGATGACATTAGATTAATCTATGGAATGTTGGAATGGTTAAATTTGAAAATCAAGAAAGCGGGTTATGTCTGCAATCATGATGTCATTTTACTTGATGTAGAAGATGATGAAAAAGCGCGGTTATTGTGGGTGCACAGTGAGAGGTTAGCTTTAGCTTTCGGGTTAGTTAGTTTGCCATCAGGATGCCCGATTCGTATTATGAAAAATCTTAGAATATGTTTGGACTGTCATGTTGTCTTCAAGTTTATATCAAAGATTGTGAAGCGCGAAATTGTCATTCGTGATATAAATAGGTTTCATCACTTTGAAGATGGGGTTTGCTCTTGTGGTGATTACTGGTAGATCCAAAAGCATCTACAAGTGAACAATAGTTTTCAGTTATATATTCCCTTTTTTGTACAATTATTTTACTTTATGAAATTATTATTGTGGCGTTGATGACTCTTGTGGGAAGTTTCCCTTTGTTGATATTAAGTAGCAAAAGGCTAAAGCAGGAGGCAGTGATCAACTTATTCTCTGTGGTCTGTGTGTATCATTTCGCATTATACTAACATATAATTCTTTAATTTTGCTTGTTAATATTGCTTTTTAATTAAAAAGTAAAATTATTACTTCACATCAACAAATGTCTCTGTTGGTATTTGATCAAATGTGTTACAGCCATAAAAAAATAAAAATAAAAGTAAAAATAGATAAGTGCGTTATCTAACATCTAAATGAAGGGTAAGGGACATTATACTATACCCCATAGCCATATAGTTACTATTTACACCCATTAAGGTTTTTTTTTATTTGTATATAATACTGGTATGTTTTTCTCTTATAATTTTTAAAAGTTGCCGTTCAAAAAAATTGTTTTGTTCTCAACTATATGTGGTTTAATTAAAACAAAGGATGGTAAAGGAAAAATGCCTGCATCGAGAAATTACATATATTGATTCACAACCATATCTTCACACCCTTAGTTTAGAAATTTTGACATATTTCAATCCAGTAGGCTACACTATCCATCAATTTTGTTAAAATTGATGTCATTTAACCAAACTGCCCTTACATTAAAATACAAAGTAAAAAAAACATAAATAGAAACTTCGTATATTGATTCACAACTATCCCTTCACACACTCTCTACCATCTCTCTCTCTCTCTCTACCACAACCGCCGCTCATGTACCAACAAGATTTTTGTCTAAATAATCACAATTAGTCGACTAGAATGTTAAAAAATCAGATGAAGCTAAAGAAAAGATGGAATGAATGAAATTCAAGTTTTACTGAAGTGTATCCTATTGGATCCATTAAATCAAGTCAAAATGGACTCCACCCAATCCGATGTATATTCGTAAGCAACGAATGTTACAGCACCAGCAGGTGCAGCCTTCACAATAGATGGCACAATCCCCTTGTAAAGACCAGCCCAACCCTCCTGTTGTGAGATGCGCTTAAGTGCGTCGTACATGTTTCTATAAGCATGAGTCTCAACCCGCGCCCCATATCTAGGGTGTCTTTGCAATCCTTCGATCTGTAAATGTTAACATAACCAACAATTTCATTTTTTCAGAACAAATCACAACTAGAAGTGACTATATGGTTGGGTTGGGTAACGGGTCGAAATGAATATGTTTTGGGAGAAGTCAAATGGGTAAGGTTGTGACATTCATTTTTTTAATTGACTTATGGGTTTCAGAAGAATTAATATATTAGTTAAAACTTGTAAACATTAATATATGTGGAGCATGTGTCTATGTGAAAGCCGGCAAACATATTTGATCTGCCATTACCTGATTAATCCGAGATTTAGTATGCTTTAAATTAACCCAGTTTGACCAAATTAAATTAGGGGTGTTTTAAATAAGGTTTTGAAAACGATTGTGATGGAGTGATAAAAATTCAGATGACCCGCTTAGTGTTTGGACGTGCAATGGTGTTTAAGGTTACGATAATCACAGGGTATTTTTATATGACCCATTTGTTTGAGTGATTGGTATACACCAAACTATTTACAAGGATTTCAGGTAAAATGGCCCTAAATAATCACATAAATAGAATTAGTTTTGTTGCATCCTCCAAAACTAATTATTTAACCCCTAAATGATAAGATCATGAGAATCAAGGTCACCATATCTAAACACTAGAAACCAATTACTTATGACATGAAAAGCAATAACCAGATAATCTCTTTCACATCATAATGCCAAATACCCTTTTAAACATGACCCGAACAAACCCAATAAGCACAAATATTGACCCATTCTTAAATTATAGGCTGCTAGCTAAAAATATTCTATCAAACTGTAAAGTTATTTTACCTGAAATCGCTTCTTCACCACATCAAGGGGATGACAAACAGCCTTAGCACATGATCCAGCAGCAAGCCCACAAACCAAAAGCTGAAAACTTGACAAAGATTCTTCATTTGGCGTTAAATCTGGAGACCAGCGTGCATTCCAGGCCTAAAAAAAGCAAGCTGCCTCATATATGAAAGAACTGCAATTTGTTTCTTTCCAAATGACTAAAATATATAATAGTATAACTTGTGTGTTATCAATTACTGCTTCAAACTCCACAAGAAATGTTACAGAATAATAACATTTGTTAAAAAATGTCATTTTTTAAACAATAGACCCACCAAAAAAAGAGAATATCAAGAAAAAAAATCAATAGATGAGAAAGGAGCTGGTAGTTACTAGTTAGAATATAAGAAGTGCTGATTAGTGAAAGGTCAAAACTAGAGGTGCTAAATTCATCAATCGCAAGTTCGGTGCAAGTAAACAAGTATATATGACTACCAGCAGATAAATTACCGATCACGAATTGAAATATGTATAGATCCACAGCCATCATTAATTGTGTAACAAACCTGGAAAAAAAATAAGAAAAAAAATGTACTACCATTGTCCAACGTTTGAAGGTGTCATAGGTACCAAACTGCAAGCCAGCATAAGGAACAATCTCAACTAGAGTAGGTGATAATCCAGCATACAAACCACGAAAACCACGGGTTTTCATAATGTCAACAAATACAGACCTCATATTCGGATATATCTACAGGAATAACATATCTCTGGTAAGAAAAAAATATTATAGAAGAAGTTCACTATATGGACACAGATGTAACTGCAAATGATATGATAAGATTCAATTGAGATAACACATGAAAATATTTGAAAACATGATATTTTTAAAGATGAAGCTGTCAATATCAACAGACACATGATGTTCATGCTTTGACTTTAAACAAGTGTAAGTCAGGCATACCTTTGGTTCTCCTTGTGAAGCTAAAATGGTTCGTACTAGATCAAACGGGTACGACCCAACTGTAGCAGCGCACCCGGCTAGAGCCCCACTCATGAAGGACAAATACGGACTTAAACGAATGTGATCTTCTGCAAGATAAACAGATCCAAAATTGGTAAGCGTGAAAGAAAAGAAGAGATCAAAAAAGTCATGAAGAAAACATAATATTTACTTTCCAGGTTTTATGACCCATTTGCCAAAAGAACAACTTGGCATGTCTCATTACATCACGTGAAAGAAAAGAAGAAATCAAACAAGTCAAGAAGAAAACATAATATTTACTTTCCAGGTTTTATGATCCATTTGCCAAAAGAATAACTTGGCATGTCTCATTACATCCCAACTTCAGTAAGTTAATTTAAACTGGATTAATTCTCTCATGAGATATAATGTTATCAAATGGAGTCAAAGGCGAACAAAAAGCACATTATTGACACATTAAGTTTAACAATAGATAATTAAACCTTGTGCCACAACAACTTCATAGCATAATAACTTGTGCTTCTTGAAAAATTTACTGAGACAACACCCATGTTCCTATATGCAGTCTAAAATCGTTAAATCAGAATGACTGTTTTACCACATTTGAAAATAAGGTCGTAATGCACATGTATCAAAATAACTAATCTCAAGAACTTAGAATATAACAAACACTAGATCGCTCATAAATTCAAGTTTAAAAGTGTTAAACCTGTTAATCTGCAGTAACCTAGGGGCCCTACCTCATGCCAATAGAAATTTCTTGAATCACATACCAGTTACGAGAAGAAAGGGTATAAACATAAACAAAATATCTAAAAGATGCTTTAGGTGAATACAAAATAATCACTATCATATAGACACAAATACATACCTGACTTTGAAGACCCTGAAGCAAATGTCTTCACTTTATGCAACACCATGAACTGTATAGCAGTGTATGGCATGACCATGAGAAGTGCTGGGACATTACCACGCCAAAAGCCCTAAAAAATGATATTATGTTAAAAAAAAAAGATAATAAAACAAAACTTCCTACAAGATAATAAAATGGTAGAATTCATAGACCAGCGACATGAGTTCTGGCCTTCATCTAGCTAGGGTCTTTGACATTAAAGAACTAACTCAGGTACATATAAGTGGGTGCGGTCGAATAAACAAATGGAAGTTATTATGTGTTATATAATGGACCAAACTACCTACAAATAAAAAAGAACTATAAAAAATATTATTTTTGGCGTTCCCCACCAGGTGATCAATGTCCTAAAACTGGGGCTTTCTGAAATCCAAAAGAAACAGGATTCAGGACACCAGCTTTTATAGTTTTATGAGGTATAAAGCTCATGATGATTTTGGTGTGTCGAGCAGGTGGATTTCTTGTTATGAGCATTGCAAGAAACGTGATGTTTTTGCAGGCAAATATATTTTGTGATGCACTGCCCCTTGACCATCCGTTGGGTCCGATTGGTTATAGCTTATACGAATCCACATACGCCTCCTCCTAACCTAGATTAGAGCTTAAGCTAAAGGTCCTTTAGATTTTGGACTCGTGTAAATCTCAACTACACAACCTTCCTCTAGCCTCCACACAACTGTTAGCACCAATCAATGGTTGCTTGCAAAGAATCAAGCAAAATCAAACTATATCATTAGAAATTTAAGCATAACAGTACAACAAATTCAGATTACTAGTATAAGAGCCCATACCAAAAGGCCTTCTTCTCTAAAGATATCTTTTGATGCTTGAATCATTCCAGTATATTTTGACTTGCCACAAACATTTTTGCTAAGCAATGCAAACGAAGTAGTTGGTTCCAGTTGAACCTGTAAATACAACCAACCATTTTTTATGTTCTCAGTTCAACTTAATGTCATAAATCAGCCAAAGCTCAAAACACACACAATTTTCATAAGGTGCCAAAAATCAACCATCAAGAGTCAAGAGATATAAAATCTAAAAAACTATCACTGTTGACAAACCGGATCTTAAATATGTTTCCCCAATATAACTTTAATAGTTGTTTTCCATTAAGTTTGATGAGGACTTGTCCAAAGTCTGTTGATCTTACTATCGTAAGCCTCCAAATCTCCAATACTAGTGATAGTGCATCAGTAATTCAGACCTTAATGTAACTGAATCAAGATATATAAAATCTAAAAATACATCATTCTTGATTGGTTTTCCACAAAGTAGAAACTTTCATCAAAATTTGACAATTAGACAAAGATATCCATGTTCCTATTACAAGAATATTATAAACAGTCATACTTAGTTATTCCTTATTCCCTTAATCATATTCATACTTGATTACAAACTAACAATCAATGAGCTTTACAAGCAGCCACAAAGGGTTCCAACTTCCAACTTCTACATCAAACTATAAAACTCACCTGAAACCGGATTTTAATAACATCTAAAGGCGACGTGACCGTCCGCGATATAGCTCCCGATATCGAACCAGCCGTCGCGTCTATAACCGCCCTTTTAAGCTGCCCCGGCTCCTCCATATCCCACAAACAGCACCACCTTATGCTAAAACCTAACAACATAAAAAATACAAACAAAACCCCCAACCATACAATAAGCAAAAACTGCAGCATACATTCATACCCATACAAACACCAAACCAATAGGGGCAATCAATCAGTCAATCACTAATCATGTAACGCATGAAACCCAAATCAATTCAACAGTACTATCAACACTCAATAAGATGAATGAATATAATGAAGGAACTGTGATTACAACTTGATTGATTATTGATGTAAGTTTTAACGATTGAAAGTTAAAGATCCCTATTGAATGCCAAGTGTATATTCGTACGAATTGTTGAGGCTACCTGAGGATGAAGAAGAATGAAGTCGGCGCCGCCATTGAAATTTTGAAAAGTCGGTGGGAGTCGGAGGCTGCCGGTGGCGGAAGGCGGCGATTGGGGGACAACTTTTGGGGGAAAATATTATCGACTTATAAGATGTGGGGTTGACGGGTTATTTTATAATGGTGAAATTAAAGGACTTTGAGTTGAAAATATAAAGTTAGTAATAACTTTTCATTGAATCTAAAATTGACTTGTTTCATTTGGTTTTTATTTTGTAACGTAAAGTAATTTGAGACAAAAATTATCCTTTCATTTTCATATCTCTGGATTAAAGATTAGATTCGTATTTTTAATGTTAGTAGTCATTATTTATTATTAATTTTTTTATTATTATTAAGTAAGATATTGAACTTGAAGTAGAAGATGTTAGGAGTTGTTTGATTTTGACTGATTTGATTGACTGGCTGATTGGTCAGCCGGTTAGTGTGTTTGATGTGGTTAACTCGTGTTCTGATTTGGTCCGTGGGTTCTAACCCATACCTTAAAGTAAAATATGCTGACCTGGCCAACCCACCTACGTGCGACCCCCCTCCGGTGTTTCGTCGGAATGTGTACGGTGACGGTGGTGGTGTGGCGGTTCCGATTTTTATTTAGTAGTTGATTAAGATTGTTAATGATTCTAGTTTATTAGAAAATATACGGTTTTTGACTCAGTCGGATACTAAATCAAACAGCTAAGTTTCAATTAGATGCATACCCAGTCAGAACTTTTAACTGTGTCAGCTTCTTACTCAGTCAGATCTTACTGAGTCAGTGTAATCGAACAACCGCTTAAGGCTTAATCTAATGTAACAGTTAGAAGTTTGTATTATTTAACTTTCTGAGAGGATAATATGTTTGTCAAAGAGAAAAACCCAAAAAAAATTAATGTCATATGTTAATTATTTCTATAGTCATATATTACAAGAAAGTATGGTCATATATCCACTTTTGGCTCGTATATTTCACTTTTTTATGGACGTCGCTTAAAAATCATGTCATGAATGAGAAGCATTTTGTTTATCACCTTATGTCTCATTACCAAAGCATTCGTTTAAAGTGTGTTTAATTGATAGAATCAATATATATGAAACCAAGATTTGTGTGATGTTTGTTTTTATGTATTTGGGTGTTAGTACTTTTATTTTATGCAAAAAGTTTAGACATATCTAAAAAGATTAATCCATAATTCGTTTAAACACATATAGACCAAGTTATTTGATTACATGCTTGGTATTTTATCAATGAAACATATGAGGTTTTATATCATTATAAAATATTTTTAATTATACTGACTATTTCATCACCTTGTCAAGTTAAAATTTTAATAAAAATATTAAATAATCTTTTAACATACAATATGTGAAACGTAGATGATAAATAACAAAAAATCATTATCCAACACTTTCTTACGTATTGACATGACAAAGAAGACATAATCAAAGTTAGTATATAATCAAGAAAATTAAGAACCTATAAGCAACCCTAATCATGTAATGTAGTTTATAGGGTCGGTATATGGTGGATGGATAGGGGGTTAGTGAGGAATATTATGCAAATTTCAAATAAGATGATAGTGAATACCAAGCAGAGGAAGGTTCTTCGTGTCATTTGTACGACAACTCTATAGAGCTTATGGAATGTAAGAAACAACTATATTTTTAATTCTACACCGGCCTTGGTGTCCAAGGTGGTGGATGAAATAATATATATGACTTATTTATGGGTGAAGAATAGAGGAAACTTAGAAAATTTAGCATGACATTCATGGTGTAACTTTACATTTTTTAATTTCCCATTGTAAGTGTTTTTTTTTTTTCACTCCTAGCATCTTGCTAGTGGTTTTGTTTTAATAATATATGCCGTTTGAAACAAAAAATGTAATTTAGTTTATAGTGAAAAAATGTTATATGTAATAAATGTTTACGTACTTTACTTTAGCATAGGAGTCCATAGACGGATTCAATGTTTGGCTATGGGGGGCCTAGGCCCCCACTTAACTACAAATAGGTTTGGTTATTAGTTGTTAAAATTGATTTTTTGAACGACGGAATCATATTATAAAGCGTAACTTGATCTGCAACAGGAGGCTACAGCCAAGACTACCCAAAGAAAATAGAAGGATTACAAAATGGAGTTACACCACCTTTTTAAGTCCACCTTGATCAAATTAGACCTATTAGATAACCACAAAAAACTAACCACCTTAATTTCTTTAAGGACACTTCCTAGCGAAGGCTTCTTCTTGTTGAATACGATGTCATTACGTTCCTTCCAAAGACACCAGCATGTTGTGCACCTTTTTCTTGTTTCCAATCTAAATAAGTTTAGGAACATATCACATAATACTTCATTTCCCAACCAAAGATCAGTCCAAAACAAGATGTTAGAACCATTTCCCACCATACCTTTTATCATCTTGTTTAACAGAAAGTTATTTTTAGGCAATGACTCTTGTATCTTGACGATATTGTTCCACACCCCTCCCATCGATCTTTTGTACAGAATAGGCAATTTAGAGAGAGCACAACCATGGAAGTTATCTATTACTCTTCTCCACAACCGAGAGGGCTCTAATTTATATCTTCACCATCATTTCGCAGCCATGAGCCTTCATCACGTATTCGAATGGAAAATAAATATAAACAATTTTTATGTACCAGACTTTATTCGAACATATGTCTTTAGTATATACTCCAACGAATCTTCGTATAACATTCTTGACATGAGCTTTCATCACGTTCGAATCTTCAACTATACCCCTTCATTTCAACAGGTAACAAATAAAAGATTGACGGTTGTGGCTGAGGATCGTGTTAGACACGGGTCTCTTAAAACAGATTTCGCGTCTCTACTCAAGACAACGCGTCTGTCTCCCCGGGTACAACAGCCAAAGCAGTATGTACTGTCGGAGAGTGCCTCGGTCCGAGAGATCACCGGGTAAAAAATGTGTTATGATGTTATGTGAAAAAATGTTAAAGATGATAATGTATGAAAAACTATTTAGAAAATGTTTCTCTCTAAATTTATATAAAACTTGTTGAATCTAAAAAAAGTAAATTTTTTCTCCTTCTCTTTTCATCATGCGTTTAGTTATATACTCATATTAAAAACTTCACATTAATATGAGTTTTATGATTCATAGCCAAAACTTCTATATGATTTATGAAATATTTTATTAGACCAAATTAAAACTCTTATTTTATTCATAACATGTTCAATATCAATTTTTAATAAAAATTATGATCCATAATAAACATTCATAATATTATTAAAAGACTTGGTCAAAACATAAAATATCCATGTTGATCAATACATGGTTTTATTAGCATTATGCAATAAATTGCAACAATTTCATCTGTAGTCACCCAAGTTTCATTTAATTCATTCCGATCATTTAACTTCGAACATTGATATCTAATTCATCTTCGCTTCAGTTTGGACACGGTATAGTTCGTTACAAAACGACAACTTAAACCAATAAATAAATAATTATTTATATAAAAAATATATAAATATATTTATTTTGTGTCCAAAATTCTAACACTTTGGACTTTTTTAGCCAAGATATGACCTCGTTAATTATCAATGGACCATCCAAAATGCTTCGGTTGGATAAAAAGGCCATGTGAGGCTCCAAAACTATAATACGGTCCATGACCGAGAGGAGACGATTGGCCAATACTTTAGAGATTACTTTATTTATGCAACCAATCAAACTAATGGGCCGAAAATCATCGAAATGATGTGGGTCATTAGTCTTCGGGGTCAAGTGAATAAAGGAAGAACCGCAACGTTTGCTAATAACACTATTAGAATGGAACTTGTTAAAAATGTCATAAAAATCTTGGTTGAACAACTCCTAGTAGTGTTTGAAAAATGCAAAATTGAACCCATCGGGACCGGGGGCCTTATCGCTACCACATTCCCAAACTGCATTCTTGGATGTCCAAAGACTAAAAGGAAATTTTGGTTCTTTATGATCTTTTGATCTGTGAAGATAGATGGATCCCACCTGATCGCCCTTGCGCATTAACGTAATCCATATGAACATCAAACTTACCCCACAACATCTTAAGGCACCCAAAAGAATTTTGTCAAGACACCCAAGGCTTCTCATTAATTGTTGGTATTTTTTTCAAAATATTTTTCAAGGCACCCAAGCCTTCTCCCCTGTAGCTTTTTGCAGTTACATCTTTTTTTGTGACACTGCATATTGAATATTGATTTGCAAGGGGATTGAAACTTGAAAGTGACAAGGATGTAAACAATTTAATAATGTAAGGTTCACTTCCAAAGTGGGTTTTAAAACCATGTAAGGTTTTTGTTTTCTAATGGGGGTTCTAAATGATTTTGTAATTGAGTTTGTAGGTTGTTTAGTTTTTATTTTTTTTTGCATAAAATGAAACTGTAAAAATTTTTATTTTTTATTTTTTATTTTTTATTTTTTATTTTTTATTTTCTATTTTTTATTTTTTATTTTTTATTTTTTATT
>BJCM01083797.1:0-41675 GCA_018326385.1 Flaveria bidentis | reverse complement strand
TATGATATGCCATAGCTCACATCCTTATCTATTACAAAAAGGATAAAGTACATAAAGTAGAAAGTTATAGACTCAAGACCTCAATGTACAATTACCAAAAGCATGGACCTTTTCACCAACTCATGTAAGTTGGTGACTTTACAAAGATGCAGCGGAAAGGTGTCCAGCTTTATGGAACTAAACATCAGATAAAGCATGTTACTAAAACTCTTCGGAAGAAATCTGTCTTCATAGGATGAAGCTTCAGAAGACTTTGTCTCTGAGGCTTCGGAAGACTTCATATTTGGCTTCGGAAGATATTGGTCTTGGCTTCGGAAGATTTTACACTTAGAATATTTCTAGTGCATGGTGTAAAACTTCCAAAGCAATTCTACTTCACTTCCTTAGTGCATTGCTTGTAGAGAGACTTTGGATGTTTTGGTTTGCATCAGACTTAAAGGAATCCTTACACGTATGAAGTGATATTTAATACCGTTGTGTTTAGGTTTTGGGTGTTGGACCGGATTTTTAGTGACAGCAATAGCAGTATAATTATCAACAAAAATAGGCGTGTTAGAAAATTGCAAATCATAGTCTCGCATTTGTTGTTGAATCCAGATGATTTGTGAACAGCAACTTGCAGCGGCAACGTATTCGGCTTCACATGTCAATAGAGCATCCGACGTCTGCTTCTTACACTGCCAGGTGACTAATTGTCTTCCCAAGAACTGACATCCCACTGCTGTTGACTTGTAATTCATATTGCAACCACCGTAATCCGAGTCACTATACGTTGTAAGCTCAAAGTCATCATCATGAGGATACCATAACCTAAGTGTTGGAGTACCCTTCAGATAACGAAATATCCTTTTTACTCCAATTAGATGATTCACTTTAGGTTTTGCCTGATATTTGGAACAGAGACACGTGGCGTACATAATATCGGGACGAGAAGCTGTGAGGTACATGAGAGATCCGATCATTCCTCGATACATAGTGGCATCAATCAGATCACCATTTTTGTCGGGTGCCACATCATTGTTTGTGGCAAGTGGAGTACCTGCAACAGTTGCATTCTCCATGTCGAACCGACTCAGGATATCTCCAACATATTTGGTCTGATGCAGGAAGATACCATTTGATGTCTGATCTACTTGTAAACCAAGAAAGAACTTCATCTCTCCCATGGCACTCATTTAAAACTCAGCTTTCATCACAGACTCGAATTCTTTACATAATGCTTCGTTCTTGGAACCGAAGATTATGTCATCCACGTATATTTGCACAGTAGTAAATGATGAACAAAGTGCAGTCAATGACCCCTCTACGAAAAACATGTTTCAGCAGATGAGTGGAGAGTTTCTCATACCAGGCTCGAGGGGCTTGATGAAGCCCATACAAAGCCTTGTCCAATTTGTACACTCTATCCCGATGATAAGGATCCTCAAATCCTTCGGGTTGACTGACATACACCGTTCACGGATTTCACCATGAAGGAATGCACTTTTCACATCCAATTGATAAACTTTGATCTTCATATAGGATACATAGGCTAAGAAGATACGAATTGCTTCCATCCTTGACACAGGTGCAAACACTTCATTGTACTCAATGCCTTTGACTTTCCTGGACCCTTAAACTACAAGCCTAGCCTTGTTTCTGATTATGACCCCTTGGTCATCCTTCTTACACCAAAGAACCCATTAAGTGCCAATCACCTTTGCACCTTTTGGTCTGTCCACAAGAGTCCAGACTCCTAACTTTTTGAACTGAAGGAGTTCTTCTTGCATAACACTTACCCATGCCTCATCTTTTAAAGCCTCGCTTACATATTTGGCTCAACTTGAGACACGAAACATCGATAAGCACCATCGTATAGATATCCCTTTTCCATGACTGCCGCATAATCAGCTGAGTATAGCTGATTTCTTTTCTGAACTCCCGATAGAATATCCCGATGATGTTGTCCAGGGGATAATGGATATTAACTCGAGTTCCAGGAGTGGTGTGAACTACTACTTCAATATCCAGATTCTAAACTATTGGAGTATGGGGTTCAGAGGTTCCAGTTGCATCATGATCAGATGCTGGTGTACTTTCGGTAGTGGGAACTTGCTCCTCCTGGTTTGCACTCTCGGTTTCAAAGGCCTTATCATCGGAGGAAGAATCACTTACCTCAAGCTCTCCCCCTGAAGGGATAGAAGTATCTTCTAATGAAACTGATGATGTCAAATCACGTGTAGGAGTGTTCAGTACATCGTACATCATTCGAGCAGCTAATTTATCATCAGAATGGGAAGGAGGTAGATTGAAGGATTTAAAAAATCCATTATAGTCAAAGAAAAAGGAAGGTCCTTTTCCCGGAGGGGGTGGTGTATCTTTGTACATCAACGTTGCATCACACTTCTACCTGAGCAGTTAGTTATTTGTAAACCTTTTTGTCTGGTATACTGTATCCAAGGAAGATACCTTCTTCTGCCTTCTCGTAGAACTTTCTAGTCTGATTTTTCTTTAAAAGCATGCAGGGTGCACCAAATGGTTCCAAATACTCTAAATTGGGTTTACGTTGTTGGAGCAACTCATAACAAGTTTTTCCATGACGTTTGACTACCAAGACCCGATTTAGAGTGTAACATGCATTAGCCACTGCCTCGTTCCAGAATTGAACTGGCAGTTTTGAGTCAGCTAGCATTGTCCTTGTTGTTTCTATCAAACTCCTATTTTTTCGTTCAGCAACACCATTAATCTGTGGAGTGTAGGTAGAAGTGAATTGATGAACAATCCCTTTCTCATGACAAAATGCCTCCATCCACTGATTCTTGAATTTTGTCCTGTTGTCTGAACGTATTTTCCTGACTTTCAGCTTGTAGAGAGATTCCAATGTGGTAACCAGATGTTTGAATGATCCAAATGTCTTTGATTTAGCTTTCAGAAACATCACCCAAGAGAATCTTGAGTAATCATCTGTCACCACAAAGCAGTACCAATCCCCAGCTATGCTCTTTGTGCTGACTGGGCCAAACAGATCCATGTGTAGAAGCTCTAGAGGAATGTTGATAGAATTGACTTTTTTTGACTTGTGAGACTTCTTTGTCTGTTTTCTTTTTTTGCATGCTATGCAAAAGTCTGGAAGCTGGAAGTTCTTGACAGTAACTCCATCCACCAGATCATTCTGAACCAATTGATTCATCTTCCTGGGATTGATGTGTCACATTCTCCTATGACAGGAAACTGAATCTCTTTCTGTTGCTTTTGACAAGAAGCACTGAGCAGTAGACTCAGTTGTGGAGGCTTTTGAAAGGTCCAAGACATACAGGTCGTTATATCTTGAAGCCGACATTAGAACTTGCTCCTCCGGGATGACATACTCCTTCTTCATTATGTAGCACTTCTTGTTTTCAAACACAACCTTAAATCCCTTATCACAGATTTGGGAGACAGAAAGCAAGTTGTTTTGCAATTGCTGAACGTAGTTGACCTTGTCAAACTTCACTTTCTCGTTTCCCACTTCGCCTTGTGCGGTGATGTAACCTCCTTTATTCCCAGCGAATGATACGTGTCCCCCTTTAATTTGCTTGACGTTGAAAAGGAGGGATGAATTCCCAGTCATGTGCCTGGAAGCCCTACTATCAATAATCCAGGTATTAGTGATAGCGCTGTAGCGGACACCCTGCACATACAAAGGAAATGATTAGTTCAGGTTTAGGACCCAAGCCTTAACTGGCTTGGGTGTCCCAGAGGTATCACACATCATGAACTCAACCCACTGACCTTCTAAGGATGAGTGCACATCTTTCTTTTTCTTGTCATCACTATCAGACACATTACTTGATTTTTCCTTCCATAAAACCAGTTTTGTGTAAGGCCTGTTTGTGGTATGGTTTGAGCTTTTGGTTCACTAATAATCCCAGCTTTAACCTTAGGTGGCACAGATTCGCTTTGAGCTTGTCAGTGTTGACTTTGGTGTTTTGGAGGAGTATTAGATCTGATTTTAGAAAATCTTGGTTTTTCATCATCAAAAAGTTTAATTTTCTTTTTAAGTGTCTGATAGTAAGGACAATTTGGAGAAATATGTCCTCATTTTCCACAATTGTAGCAGGATCTCCCTTCGACAGTATGAGGAAAGTGTTGATAAGGGGTTGAGGTTGGTCGGGGCCTGGGTAGTTTCTCTTCCCTTTTAGATGTTTCACCTTCTTTAACAAAATTAATTGTTTTGACATTTTGAACATATTTTGCTTTTATTTTATTTTGATTTTGATGACTTACACATTTAAGGTTCATTGTTTTAGACTGTTTAGATTCTAAAAATAGATGTTTTTTAACCAGACCCTAATTTAACCTTTTCAATTTTATCAGTCAAGTCCTCAACAAGCATCTTATCTTTAGATCCCAAAGAAGTATTCTTCTGTTCAGTGACAGACTTCACAGGTTTACTCGTAGAATCTGGATCACTGACAAGAGGAGTAGACACCACATGATCTTTTACCGGGTTATTATTGATTGGTCTACATTTAGTATTCAGAAGGATTGCATGTGGTGGCGGTACTACCTTGTAACCCAGACCTTCCCCACCATTTCGTTCTTTCACTAAGTTTTGAACTATGTGTGAAGAACTTGCCAAACTGTGTAGTTTTTGTTTTATAGATTCAACTTCGACTTGCAAAACTGCTTTCTCCTTTTTAGTTTCTTCTAAAGAATTTAAATAGAAATTAATATCATTAGATTGATTTAAAGCAACAACCTTGGTTTCCCTTAGTTGTTTCCCTAACAGTTCTATCTTTTCTTTGAAGCTGCACTCATTTTGTTTTAACACACGATTTGCTTCAGTGCAGAGTTGTAAATCATTTACTAGATTATCATTGTGTTCTAATAACCTAGAAAGTTTTAAATCAATGCTTTCTCTAAATTTATCACATTCAGAACAAGCATGTTTATCAAATAACTCGTCTTTAGAATATACATGTGTATAACTAGACGAATCAGCCATCAGTGCAGTGTCAGACTCTTCAGTGACTTGAGATTCTGAGTTTGCAGCACTTAACTCTTCTTCAACCAAATGATCAACAACCTCCATAGCTTCTTCAATATCTAAACTAGCATGCTCAGCTATGATGTCTCCCTCACTTGCAGATCCATCATCCAAGGTATCAACTAATGCATTATTGGATTAACCCTCGGATACGAATCGGAAGGACCAGTCTTGTCCTTCATCACCTTGAGCAACCAAAGCCTTAGACTCTTTACAAGAAGATGTTGCTCCAATCTTATCTTTGTATTGACGATTGAACGAGGGAAACGGATTGCCATTCCCCGTCTTCTTAGGCTTTACGCACTCACGTTTGAAGTGCCCCTTTTCTCCACAGTGGAAGCACATGACCTTGGTTTTATCAAATCCAAATGTCATATCTTTAGTTGCAACTAAATTCTGCTCTGTCTTCTTTACAAACTTCTTGGCTCTTCTAACAGCACTAGCCAAGGCCCACATGATATCCATGCGTTCTAGCTCAGTTTCATCAACTTGCTTATAGTCCTCGTCAGCAAGATGATAGTTTCCAATCTTACCAGCAACTAACCCATTGTAAGATTGAACAACAGCATCTAGAAGGTCCATATGCTCTTTAGTAAGCTCCACAGTGACATTTCCGAGATTCTCGATCTTTAACTTTGTAGTATTTTCCTCAGGAACTATGTATAGGGTTCCAGATGACCCTGGCATTTTGGTTCCTGATGAGCTGCTTTGGGAAGGAGCAGAAGAGTTAGACACAAATGTTATTGGTAGCGGTGCGCCTGAAGCAACGGGGGTCGGAACTGAGTTGTATAGTGCAGGATTCTGAGCATAGGATCCTTTCTTTGACTTGTATTTCTAACGTAGTTCTTCCTCCCTTAATTTCAAAATGAAATCATTTATGTCTAATGTGGCAAGAATGTCATTTTGTCTCAAAATAGACACAAATGGATCCTATTTATCTGGCAAATCATCAGCAAAGCTAGAGACTTTGTCTTCCATGGATGTGGTCACGCCATGAGTGTGCAACTCACTCATCAGATGATAGAATCGATCGATGATATCATCTAAGCTCTCTTTCCCAATCAGAGAAAAGTTGTCAAATTCCTTTTTTAAAGCTTTTCCCTTTAGTGCTTTCAGAGTTGCATTGGCTTCGTATCTCTTTTCCAAGGCCTCCCATAATTTCTTAGAC
Source organism: Flaveria bidentis (assembly GCA_018326385.1). NCBI lineage: Eukaryota > Viridiplantae > Streptophyta > Magnoliopsida > Asterales > Asteraceae > Flaveria > Flaveria bidentis. The sequence goes on along the minus strand of BJCM01083797.1, from coordinate 35,499 downwards.
TGCTTGTTCTCAGAAAACTGATGAAATATATCCTTAGGTATAGACTGAGTCAACAAGGCATATGCTTTCTTTTTAGCATTATGCAAAGTCTTCTGGGATTCACTAATTCCTCCTAAAGTCAATTTTACCCCATTAGCACTGACTGGTACAACATAACCAGTCTCAATAGACATCCACAGATTAGGGTCAACTCCATTCAAGTAGATTTCAAACCACTGTTTCCACTGTGGGTATTCATGCAACATTAACAGCTTTGGCGGTTTGTTGTGTTTCCTGATCTCACTTTCCAGAAGTAGAAGATTCTGGATACGTGAGTCCTTTCCAGCAGTGAATGCTGAGAACTGATCTTCCATTGCTTTGAACTTGATGAACTAAGAATAGGACAGATTGACTTATGCGATTGGACAAGACGATTGGGTCAACCGTGCGATTGAAGGATGCGAAAGACTTCAATCGTGCGATTGGATTCAGTCGTGCGAATGAATAGGACGAATGAGTTCAACCGTTTGGAATAACTCAACCATGCGAATGAACTATGCGAATGAGTCCAGTTGTGCGATTGAACTATACGAATGGGATTCAGTCGTGTGATTGAGCTAATCGTGCGACTGAAGCTGCTGGTGTGGTAAAAAATTGAATTTTTGAAACACTCTGACTCAAAATTACGAACTTTTACAAACCCTAATCTGCCGTATGGTAAAAGGTCTAAACTTTAACACAGAGGCTCGACAAAAACACGTTTTTAAAGCAAAAAAGTGGATCTTTTGATTGAAAACGTTGATTTTAACACCAAAACCAATTGAATCCATGCAAAATCACGAGCCTAAGCTCTGATACCACTTGTTAGGACCGTGTACGTACGAAGTACTAACGGATTCTGCGTGAGACAGATCAAATAGCGCAGAATTCTATTTGATTGGCGACCCGATCAGTGAGAACGAACAACCTGATCGTTCTAACGATGAAACAAACGTTAAGAATGAGTTGGAATCGATCAGGAACGAACTATGAACTTGGATTGGCGACTTAGAACGCTCTGGATGGCTAGGGTATGAAAGTATTCAAAGTGTTTTGTTATTCCACGAATTATGTGGTATTTATAGGTTATTAGTGTTCATTCGTACGACTGAACCATTAGCATGGTTCAGTCGTATGACTGACTGATGCGGTTGACTCATACGCATGACTGAAGGTTCAGTCGTGCGACTGAGTCAATCTTATGTCTCAATCATACGACTGATCCAGTCACCTGGTTCAGTCGTGCGACTGGTCTATAAGTATGGTTCATTAGCATGAAAAACCACATGACTAAGTTGAACACATTTCTAAGTTCTTATTGACTTAGAACTATGTAAAACAACAACAAACCTATATATTAAGTTCATACATGTGAATCACATTCAATATAATGATAACATGACATAATCAATCACAAATAAACATCACAATGCATTTCATATATCATTAAGATCAACATATTACATCATATGACATCAGTGTAAGACTTGAAAGACTTTTACATTTGAGATCATAAACTAGGTACATCAAGATATATCAGCAATCAGTGAGGTCATGGATGATCTCTCCTTCCTCAGGAGTGTAGCTCACAGATCGTCTTACAATCCTTTGTAAATCAAGAATCATAGTGAGCTAAGTCTTTATTTGCTAAAGGGGGACGACATCATGTTCATCTGTCTGTTGAGCTTCATCTGTTTGATTAAACATTCAACACATTAAACATAATTCATTAATCAAGACATTTAAGCATTAATAATAATTAATTATATTAATGTAACACATAATTCAAGTACAAAAGTTTCAAATACATAAACATCTAATCGTTACTTTTGCCTTGATCAGGCGTCTCTTCAGCTTGAGGAGCTGAGGAAGAGGGTTTTTGATCTTGATTTTGCTTCGTGCGCCTCTCCTTAGCAAGTGGATTTGAGGCTGATGCAGATGATTCACCTTCCTGATCATCCTCGTCGTCATCATCACCGTCTTTGCCTTTTCCACTACCACCCGCTTCATCATCCTCATCATCATCATCATCCGATTCATCATTAGAAGAATCATCATCATCATCATCTCCACCATCATCACCATCACCCTTTATCTTCAAGGGCTCACCCTTCATCCCTTTCAACCTTAGCATCAGCTTCTTGTTCTTTTTCTCCACTTCCTCGATCCTCTTAACAGATGCCATTAATAGGTCGTTTTGGGTAGTCAGGGCATGGTGAGCTCGAGCTAACGCTCTCTTATGAGCAGTGTTCTTCTCTGTCAGCTGGGCTATCTACTTGCCCTGAGCGGTGTTAATCGCCACAACTGACTCATCTGGTTAGCTCTCAGATCATCTGTCGCTAGAAGCTTGAGCACCAGTCTGTTAAGACTAGCTAATTGCTCCTCTAACCCAACAGTAGGTAGAGAAGATCCCTGTGGAGGTGGGAATGAGGTGGATGTGCCAGGTTGGGGTATAGATGGTGTAGTGGTGGCTGTGGTGTATATGGGAGTAGGGATTGAAGTGGGTTGTGGTGGAACAGATGTGGGTAACATGGCTCAGGTAGGTGTGAATGTATGAATGGTGGTGGGAGTAGTAGTGGTGGCAGTGGTGGTGGCGGTAGTGGTGGTAGGAGTGGTGGTAGGGTGACGAACAGTGGTAGTGGTAGTAGCTGTGGTGGTGGAAGAAGTAATCAGAATAATCCTTTGCCTCTTGCCTTTCTTCCCATAAGACTGGGCCATCCTCTTCCTCCCGAAGCCCTTGGCTATTGGGGCTCCTCCTGGGCTAACCGGCTGGTCGGGTGTGTAAGTAGGATCTATAACATCGGTATCACAACCCTCCGAGCCAGCTTGGCGTCCCCCAACCACCTCTTTCCCTTTTACGGTAGCCATGGCTCGGCTACCGACTCTCCGAGTGAGAGGGCCATCATCTGACTCCTCTTCATCATCTATCATAACGTCCCGGTGGATGGAAGCCTGCTCAGATCCACCGGGAGCTGAGGATGCACTCTGCTAAGGTGGTGGAGATATAGTAGATGTGTTGGTGGCTCGTGGTTGACTTGAGCCAGCATCTCCACCATCCTGACCATCATCTTGGTCATCCTCATCGTCGTTGTCGTCATCTTGAACAACGATGGGCTCAATATCCGAATCACTGTCATCATGAAGCCACTTCATTCGAGCTGGCACCACGTAGTCCACGTTGGCCAAGTGGCCAAATAGTCTCCTAACCGGGTGCTTCACCTGCTTCCCCTGGTACACTCTCATCCGTCCTAATGTGGTATCATCCATAACCTCCATGGACACCGCACCATCCTTCTCCTTGGGCAAGTGAGGAAGCTTCTCATCAATGATCATCTGAATAAACCTCAGGTACATACAGAAGCCTTCCTTACCCTTCGCCTCGATGTTCTCCGTCAGATACGTGAAGACCATCCGAGAGAAACTGAAATGGTGGTTCAGTACCGGTGCAACATATGCATTCTAGATTTGGTCGGACATCTCATCAAATCCTCCACGCCGGGAGGCAATGCACTTAAGGATCACATGTGCCAGGTACCTGAACTGTGGGCACATGTTGCTCTTGTTTAGCATGTCGGCATTGATGTCGCCGACATACTTGATCCTTAACAAACATCCTCGAACAGTCAGGGGTTGTAGCTTGGTTGGGTAGGCTCCATCCTCACCTAAATCCAAGATCCTTCGGAAGTCATCCTCCCTAATGTTGATATCTTGGCCGAAGATGGAACTTCGGATCCTGTAAGGCTTCACTGAGCGATCTACCACTAAATTCTCCCAGAATGCCTGCTGGATAGATCGATAAGGTGTACAGGGGGTAGAAATGGCGCGGTAGATCCTCAATCGTCTAAGAAAAGCAATGATCCCAGCGAACTCTAAAGCGTTCCGGGAAGTAGGATCGAGGAAAGCACATATATTGTGCTTAATGCTCAAGGTCCATCTGTTAGCCATGTTGTTGCAACACAAGAAACAAATATGTTAGATCCATTCATAAGAAAGAACAATTAAATTTGAACAAAATGTATCTAACTGATTCAATCGTACGATTGAACCATACGACTGACCTCAATCGTATGATTGAGCCACCGACTGGATTTAGTCGTATGTTATGACATGCGGTTGAGTCAGTCGTGCGACTGAGTCACCGATTGATTCAATCGTGCGATTGAATCGTGCGTCTGGCTCTATCATGCGACTGAAGTTCATTAGTATGTCCATTCACATCTGCACTGTTCGAGTCCAAAATTTGAATCTTGTCAAAACAGTCAATTTCACTTCACGTTTGGATTCATAAGACGCGCCTGGACTCGATATAACACTTAATGTCTTTAAAATACACATTTAGTTACATTAAGGTGTTCTAATTTAGGGTTTTTGTCTCGGTTCTTGTGTTAGGAGTTTCGGACAATTTTGGATCGATTTGACGCTATTATTTCGCATGTTTTCAGTCTCACTATACCTGTAGATGGAAAGTAATCGATTAGTGAGGCAAGAACCGGTCAATAATGAAGAAGAATTTGAAAAAGGGTGGGTATGTAATCGGAGGTTTTGAGAGGTTTTTGAAATCAAGCAGAAGGTTACGACCGACTGAGCCCCCTTTTATACTGGTTTGTGTTTCAGTCGTGCGACTGGAGCCATACGCATGATTCATTCATGCGATTGAGGTTAAGTCGTACGACTGACTTAGACTTCCTTAGCCAGTCGTACGATTGGTTCATACGTGTGATCCAATCGTATACTTTGACCTATACTCATGGTCCCATAATGTGATTGGTTCATACTCATGGTCCAATCATGCGATTGGTCCATACTTATGATTCAATCGTGCGATTGATCCATACTCATGATCCAATCGTGTGATTGGCTCATACTTATGAGTTTGACTTCACTTTTTCCCAACCTTTTAAAAACTTGAACTTGATATATGACATTATGACCTTTGATCATCTCAGACACGATCCTTTTAACTGAAAACTTTTGATCACCTCAGACGTGATCCTTTAATCAAAACTACTTGATCACATCAGACGTGATCCTTTTACTTGAAAACCATTTGATCACCTCAGACGTGATCCTTTTAACTTTAAAACCTTTTGATCACCTCAGACGTGATCCTTTTAAAATTTCAGAAACAAGCTTTTATCTGATAACGTTAGGTTCAACTTGTGACGTTCACAGATTTCCTCTTGTTACATAGTTCGACATCGACATCGACTCGATACAAATATAACTAAAGCTAAGAAAACTTTAAACAAACTAAAGTAAAACATATTTTTGATTTTTTCATTTGAGGTGGGTTGAAAACATTTTAACATTACTTAAACAATTTCTCCCCTGAGCAGAACAACTTCAAGCATTTTCATGTTATCTAGAAAGATTCTTATGGAATCATACATGCATAAACATAATCATTTGGGAATCTATTATATATTTTGGATAACATATTCTTATTTATCTAAAAGTCACAAGCACTCACAGGAAATCATACTAGAGTTGTAAGAAGTACACAATGATTTTGACTGTCGAGGATCGCAGCCACGATGGTTGTCAGTATATTTGTCCACTTAAATCCATTCATAGATTTTTAACTCACATTGGTGATAAGTTAGGTTTATTATTTCAACAAGCATTTTGTGGATCCCACACTTATATGGTAATCAACATTCCTCAGGAGATTTTTTAGCGGTCTACAGGTTTTTGACAAGAAGGAACTATTCTAAGAGCTTTCAAAGAGATGTCAAGCCTCATGTCAGTGCCATCGCACAGGAGAGAGGCGCAAACAACAATGAATTCTAGAATATTTAGGTTGTGCTTATCCTCAGGTCAGTACCATCGCACAACAAAGAGGCACACAACCTATCTTCTTGTTAGAGCACTTTTCTTTTACACATAACGCACCAACAACATTAGTCATTAGCTTGATTGCGTTTAACAATTTTTTCATGTCCTTTGCTCATTTTTATGGTTGCCCGCACACATTTGTGGCGTTTATTTTGCTCCTCACCCCTTATTGGAAGTGCATTGATTTTGTTAACCAGGGAAAAGATGGAAACCCACAGCCTGTTGAATGATTTAGTTATAATTGATTCACCAATGAAGTCTACTGGTCTAATATGTTAAATCTACCGACACATTATATAATGGACTCGCAACCCCTAGGCCTACTTTCTCTATGTAACCTTAGTAACAGACTAGTGTACTATCATTTTTCCTTTATTTGGCTGTGACTTCTTAGACTTATAATTTTCTGTAACTTTGAATATAACATTTTTGAACATTGAAATCCTTTCGGTGTCCCAAACAATTCAAAGCCTGTGTACTATCATTTTCTTTTATCTTGAATCGATTTCACAGATTTGATGTCTTTACTTTTCTACTTATCTGCCCACCCCGTTCTTTTAAAGTAATTAAATACTAACTACTGATACTAAAACTAAAACTATTCTCCCCCTAAAGTTCTAAAACCGAAAATCTTTTTGTGTTTTTGGAATTTTAAAGACAGGAAAAATAAAATAAAGAAATAGAATCGGACTATGAACATGATTCGTCTGGACTCACATGTTCCCCTTTAATTTGTGTAACATTGAAAAGGATAGATAGATTCCTGGTCATGTGCCTGGTTGCCCCACTATCAATAATCCAGGTGTTAGTGATAGCGTTGTAGCGGACAACCTGCACAAAACTGAAATTATTTGTTCAGAAGTAGGACCCAAGCCTTCACTGGCTTGGGTTTCCCATGGGTATCAGACATCACAAACTCCACCCACTGTCCTTCGGAAGATGAGGGCACATTTTTCTTCATCTTGTCCTCAATCTCAGACACATTTGTTGATTTTGCTTTCCATAAACCAGTTTTGTGTAAGGCCTGTTTGTGATAAACAGACGACTGGTTTATAGTTTGAACTTTTGGTTTAACTTCTTCCCTAGGTGTTTCCTTAGTTAACACAGCTTTGCCAGGAGCAGGTCTGTGTTGACTTTGGTGTTTGGAAGGGTATCTAATCTTGTTTTAGAAAATCTTGGTTTAGTTTTGTGAAAAAGATCAGCTCTTCTTCTTGGTGTCTGATAGTAAGGACAATTAGGAGAAATATGTCCTCGTTCTCCATAACCATAACAGGATCTCCTTTCAACTGGTCTGGGAAATCTTTTATGTGGTGGGGAGTATGGTCTAGAATTTGTCTCTTTCTTCTCACTTTAGGTTTCTCACCTTTGTTGATACATATTGATGTACCTAGTTTATGTTCTGAAATGTAAAAGTCTTTCATGTCTTACATATATGTAATCAATGTAATGAATTGAATGAATGATATTTGAAGTGCGTTATGATGTTAATTTATGCTTGATTATGTCATGATATGATTATATTGAATGTGTTGCACGTGTATGAACTAACTATATAGGTTTGATGTTGTTCTACATGGTTCTAAGTAAATAAGAACTTAGAAGTATGTTTAACTTATCAATGTGATAGTTTATGCGAATTGACCATGCTAATGGACCATACGCATGAACATATCATGCTTATGGACCAGTCGCACGACTGAACCAGAAGACTGGATCAGTCGTACAACTGAGACATAAGATTGAGTCAGTCGCACGACTGGACCTTCAATCGTGCGTATGAGTCAATCGCATGATTCAGTCGCACGACTGAACCATGCTAATGGTTTAGTCGTACGACTGAAGACAGGAAACCTATAAATACCACGTAATTCGTGGAAAAACATAACACTTCGAATACATACGTACCCTAGCCGTCCAGAGCGTACCAAAACTTCAATCCAAGTTCATAGTTCGTTTCTGATCAATTCTTGTTCGTTTTTAACGTTTCTTTCATCGTTGGATTGATCGGGATAATCGTTCTCACTGATTGGATTGCCAATCAAATAGGATTCCGCACTATTTGATTCGGTATAACGCAGAATCTGTTAGTACTCCGTACGAGATTGGTCCTAACAAGTGGTATAAGAGTGTACCAAAAACATCAATCCAAGTTCAAATTTAGTTTCTGATCAATTCTTGTTCATTCTTAACGTTTGTTTCATTGTTAGATTGATTGGGATAATCGTTCTCACTGATTGGATTGCCAATCAAATAGGATTCCAAACTATTTGATTTAGTATAACGCAAAATCTGTTAGTACCCCATACGAAATCGGTCCTAACAAGTGGTATCAGAGCTTAGGCTCGTGATTTTGCATGGATTCAATTGGTGTCAAAACTAATGTTTCTATTCAAAAGATACACTTTTTTTCTTCAAAAACTTGTTTTTGTCGAGTTTCGGTGTAAATAGTTCGACTTGTTCCCATACGGCAAATTAGGGTTCTTGAAAATTCGTAAATTTTGAGTCAAGTGTTCAAAAAATTCGATTTTTTCCCGCAGCAGCAGCTTCAGTCGCACGATTGGCCCAATCACACGACTAAACTCCATTCGCATAGTTCAATCACACGACTGAACTCATTCGCATAGTTCATTCGCACGGTTGAAGCTTTTCATTCGGTTGACTTCATTCGGCTTGTTCATTCGCACGACTGAATCCAATCGCACGATTGAATCCATTCGCATCCTTCAATCGCACGGTTGAACCAGTCGGTTGTCCAATCACATAAGTCAATCTGTCCTGTTCTTGGTTCATCAAGTTTACAGAAATGGAAGATCAGTTCTCTGCGTTTACTGCTGGAAAGGAATCACGCATCCAGAATCTTCTACTTCTGGAAAGTGAGATAGGGAACCACAACAAACTTCCAAAGCTATTAACGTTGGATGAATACCCACAATGGAAACAAAGGTTTGAAATCTACCTGAATAGAGTTGACCCCAATCTGTGGACATCTATTGAGACTGGTTACGTGGTACCAGTCAGTGCTAATGGGGTAAAGCTTACTTGGCAGGTATGAGTGAAGCCCAGAAGACTATACATAATGCTGAAAAGAAAGCATATGCCTTGTTGACTCAGTCAATACCGAAAGCCATATTTCATCAGTTTTCTGAGAACAAGCAGTCTAAAAAGTTATGGGAAGCCTTAGAAAAGAGATACGAAGGTAATGCAACTCTGAAGGCACTCAAGGCAAAGGCTCTTAAAAAAGGAATTTGACAATTTCTCACCAATCGGAAAGGAGAGCTTAGATGATATCATCGATAGATTCTATCATCTTATGAGAGAGTGGCACACTCATGGCATGGTTACATCCATGGAAGACAAAGTCTCTAGCTTTGTTGATGGGTTACCAGACAAATGGGATCCATTTGTGTCTAATTTAAGGCAAAATGATACTCTTGCTACCTTGGACATAATGACTTCATTTTAAAGCTTAGGGAGGAAGAACTGCGTTAGAAGGACAAGTCAAAGAAAGGATCCTACGCTCAGATTCCTGCTTTATACAACTCAGTTCCACCTCTTATTACGTCAGGTACACCATTACAAACTGCTTTTGTATCTAACGCTTCTATTCCTTCTCAGTGCAGCCCATCAGGTACCGACACGTCTAGTTCATCTGAAACCCACTACATAGTTCCTGAAGCAAATGCTACAAAGTTAAAGACTGAGAATCTCAGAAATGTGACTGTGGAAGTAGCAAAAGAGCATATGGACCTTCTAGCTACAGTTGTCCAATCTTATGATCGTCTGGTTGCTGGAAAGATTGGAAACTGTCATCTTGCTGATGAAGATTACGAGCAAGTTGATGAAACTGAGTTAGAGCACTTGGATATCATGTGGGCTTTGGCTAGTGCTGTGAGAAGGGCAAAGAAGTTCGTGAAGAAGACGGGACAAAACTTGGTGGCAACTAAAGATACTACATTCGCATTTGACAAAACCAAGGTCACGTGCTTCAACTGTGGTGAGAAAGGGCATTCCAAACGGGAGTGTGTTAAGCCCAAAAAGACAGGAAATGGAATTCCTTTTCCCTCTTTCAATCGTGAGGAAAAAGGATAAGATTGGGACATCAACAGCAAGTAAAGACTCTAAAGCTTTGGTTGCTCAAGGTGATGAAGGGCAAGACTGGTCCCTCCGATTCGTATCCGAGGGTGAGTCTAACGTTGTTTTTGTTGACACCTTGGATGATGGATCTGCAAGTGTGGGAGACATAGTGGCTGAGCATTCACGTTCAGATGTTGAAGAAGCTACGAATGTCATTGATCACTTAATGGAAGAAGAGCTTAGTGCAGCAAACACCAAACATTCAGTTGCTAAAGAGTCTGACACTGCACTGATGGTTGCTTCGTCTGGTACCTCACAGGTAAATTCTAAAGATGAATTATTTGATAAACATGCTTGCTCTGAATGTGACAAATTTACAGAAAACATTGATTTGAAATTTTCTAGGTTATTAGAACACAATGATAATCTGGTAAATGATTTGCAATTCTGCACTGAAGCAAATCGTGTGCTAAAACAAAATGAGTGTAGTTTCAAAGAAAAGATAGAACTTCTAGGAAAACAATTAAGGGAAACCGAAGTTGTTGCTCTTAATCAATCAAATGATATTAAGTTCTATTTAAATTCTTTGGAAGAAACAAAGAAGCAAAAAGCAGTTTTGGAAGTCGAAGTTGAATCATTGAAACAAAAACTGTATAGTTTGGCAAGTTCTTCACACATAGTTCAAAACTTAGTGAAAGAACGAAACGGTGGGGAAGGTTTGGGTTATAAAGTAGTACCACCACCACATGCTATCCTTTTGAATACTAAATGTAGACCAATAAATAAAAATCCGATTAAGGATCATGTGGTGTCTACCCCTCTGGCAGTGATCTAGACTCCACGGGTAAACCTGTGAAGTCAGTCACTGAACAGACGAATACTACTTTGGGATCTAAAGATAAGATGCCTGTTGAGGATTTGACTGACAAAATTGAAAAGGTTAACTTAGAATCAGGTTCACAAACGTCTATTCCAGAACCTAAAAAGGTTAACTCAAAGATTCCTAAACGTGGTAATCTTCAAAGTCCAAAACAACCTAAGACAAAAGATGTTCAAAAAGTCAAAACAATTAAATTTGTTAAAGAAGGTGAAACATCTAAACAGGAAGAGAAGTTACCTAGCCCCCAACCACACTCAAACCCACATCAAAAATTTCCACAATATGTAGAAGGGAGATCTTGCTACAGTTATGGAAAACGAGGACATATCTCTTCAAATTGTCCTTATCATCAGACAACCAAAAGGAAAATTGAACTTTTTGATGAAAAACCTCGATTTTCTAAAACCAAATCTAATACTCCTCCAAAATACCAAGGGCCATACAGACAAGCTGAAATCAAGGCTGTGTCACCCAAGGTTAAACCTAGGATTATTAGTGAACCTAAAGTTCAAACCATAAACCAGTCGTCTGTTTACCACAAACAGGCCTTACACAAAGCTGGGTTATGGAAGGAAAAATCAGGTAATGTGTCTGATAGTGAGGACAAGCAGAAGAAAGATATGACCTCATCCTCTCAAGGATAGTGGGTTGAGTTCTTGATGTGTGATACCTCTGGGACACCCAAGCCAGTTAAGGCTTGGGGTCCCAAACTTGAACTAATAATTTCCTTTGTATGTGTAGGGTGTCTGTTACAGCGCTATCACTAATACCTGGATTATTGATAGTGGGGCATCCAGGCACATGACTGGGAATTCGTCTCTCCTTTTCAACGTCAAACAAATTAAAGGGGGACATGTGTCCTTTGCTAGAAATAAAGGAGGATATATCACCACTCAAGGCGAAGTGGGAAATGAGAAAGTCAAGTTTGATAAGGTCAACTATGTTCAGAAACTGCACAATTACCTGCTTTCTGTCTCCTAAATCTGTGATAAAGGATTCAAAGTTGTATTTGACAACAAGAAGTGTTATATACTGAAGAAGGAGTATGTCATCTCGGAGGTGCAAGTTCTGATGTCAGCTTCAAGATATAATGATCTGTATGTCTTGGATCTATCAAAAGCCTCTACAACTGAATCGACTGCACAGTGCTTCCTGTCAAAAGCAACTGAAAGGGAGTCAGTTTTGTGGCATAGATGAACGGGGCACATTAATCCAAGGAAGATGAACCATCTGGTTCAGAATGATCTGGTAGAGGGAGTTCCTGTTAAGAACTTCCAGCTTCCAGAATTCTGTGTCCTCTTGCAAGAAAGGAAAACAGACCAAGAAGTCTCACAAAGCTAAGAAAGTCAACTTTATCGAATTTCCACTCGAGCTTCTACACATGGATCTGTTTGGCCCAATCAGCACAAGGAGTATTGCCGGAGACCTGTATTGCTTTGTTGTAACTGATGATTACTCCAGATTCTCTTGGGGTAATGTTTCTGAAAGCAAAGTCTGAAACATTTGAATCATTCAAGCATCTGGTTACGACACTGGAATCTTTCTACAAGCTGAAAGTTAGAAAGATTCGATCAGACAACGACACAGAGTTCAAGAATCAGTAGATGGAGACGTTCTGTCAAGAGAAAGGTATTGTTCATCAATTCACTTCTGCATATACTCCACAGATGAACGGTGTCACGGAGAGGAAGAATCAAAGTTTGATTGAGACTGCAAGGACAATGCTAGCCGATTCAAAACTGCTTATTCAATTATGGAACGAGGTAGTGGCTAATGCTTGTTACATGCTGAATCAGGTTCTGGTGGTCAAACACCATGGAAAGACATGTTATGAATTACTCCAGCGACATAAACCTAACTTGGAGTATCTCAAACCGTTCAGTGCACCTTGCATGCTATTGAAGAAGAATCAAACTGGAAAATTTTGTGAGAAGGCAGAAGAAGGTATTTTTCTTGGCTACAGTATACAAGACTAGCGAGTGTACAACAACTCAACGGGTCAGGTAGAAGTGTGGTGTAACGTTGATGTTCAAAGATTCACCACCCCCTGCTGGAAAAGGACCTTCCTTCTTCTTCGATTATGATGGATTCTTCAAGTCGTTCAATATACCATCTTCTCAGGCTGATGATGATTTAGCTGCTCGGATGATGTATGATGTGTTGAACTCTCAGACATTAGAAACTACATCGTCTGCTCCATTAGATGATACTTCAAGCCCTTCAGGTGAAGAACTTGAGGTAAGTGATTCTTCCTCTGATGATGAAGCAGTTGAGACCACCAACATGGATCAGACAAAACAGGTTCCTGCTACTACAAGTACACCCATAGCTGAATCTGAAGCCGCCGACACGTCGGAACCTCACACTCCAACAACAAATAAGACTCCAAATCTGGATAATAAGGTAGTTGTTCCCACCATTCCTGGAACTCGGATACACGTTCATCATCCCCTGGACAACGTCATCGGGGATATTCTATCGGGAGTTCAAACTAGAAATTAGTTATATTTAGCTGATTATGCAGCAGTGATGGAAAAGGGCTATATTCATGATGGTGCCTATCGCTGCTTTGTATCTCAAGTCTAGCCTAAGTATGTAAGCGAGGCATTACAAGATGAGGCATGGGTAGGTGCTATGAAAGAAGAACTCCTTCAATTCAAAAAGTTAGGAGTTCGGACACTTGTGGACAGACCAAAAGGTGCAAAGGTGATTGGCACCAAATGGGTTCTTCGTTGCAAGAAAGATGACCAGGGGTCATAATTCGAAACAAGGTGCGGCTTGTCGTTCAAGGGTTTAGGCAAGTAGAAGGCATTGACTACAATGAAGTGTTTGCACCTGTGGCAAGGATGGAAGCTATTCTCATATTCCTAGCCTATGCATCCTATATGCAAATCAAAGTTTATCAATTGGATGTGAAAAGCGCCTTCCTTCATGGTGAGATTCATGAAACAGTGTACGTAAGTCAACTTGAGGGATTTGAGGACCCTTATCATCGGGATAGAGTGTATAAACTGGACAAGGATTTGTATGGGCTTCATCAAGCCCCTCGAGCCTGGTATGAGAAACTCTCTACTCATCTGCTTAAACATGGCTTTCGCAGAAGGGTTATTGACAGTACACTGTTTATCAAGGAGAAAGATGGTGATTTACTACTGGTTCAGATTTACGTGGATGACATCATCTTTGGTTCGAAAAACGAAGTTTTATGTAAGGAATTCGAATCTGTGATGAAAGCTGAATTTGAGATGAGTGTCATGGGAGAAATGAAGTTCTTTCTTGGGTTATAGGTTGATCAAACACCCAAAGGAATCTTCCTGCATTAGACAAAGTATGTAGGAGACATTCTTAGTCGGTTACAACTGTTTCTGGAACTCCACTTACCACAAATCACGATGTGGCACCTAACGAAAATGGTGATCTGGTAGATGCCACTATGTATCGAGGGATGATCGGATCTCTTATGTACCTCACAGCTTCTCGTCCTGATATCATGTATGCCATGTGATCTTCCATTATCTGAAGGGTACCCCAACACTCGGGTTGTGGTATCCTCATGATGATGATTTTGAGCTTACAGTGTATAGTGACTCGGACTACGGTGGTTGCAAGATGAATTACAAGTCAACATCGGCAGGCTGTCAGTTCTTTGGAAGACGGTTAGTCACCTGGCAGTGTAAGAAGCAGACGTCTATTGCCTTGTCAACATGTGAAGCTGAATACGTTGCTGCTACAAGTTGCTGCTCACAAATCATTTGGATTCAACAACAAATGCGCGACTATGGTTTGCAATTTTCTAACAGCCCTATCTTTGTTGATAATTCTGTTGCGATTGCTGTAACTAAAAATCCGGTCCAACACCCTAAGACTAAACACATTGGTATTAAATATCACTTTATACATGACTGTTTTGAAAAGCAACTAATCGATGTGGTTAAAATTAATACGGATTTTCAACGCGTCGACCTCTACACAAAAGCATCTGATAAACCTCGGTTTTTATATTTATTAGAGGTAAATGGTGTGAAAAAGAAAAGTGATGTGATTCCAGAAGAATCGAGTTCATAGTCCTTCTTTCTGTCTATTTTAATTTTTTCTTTATTTTAATTATTTCTGTCCTAAAAATCCAAAAAACCCAAAAAGATTTTCGGTTTTAGAATTTTAGTGGGAGATTAGTTTAGTTTTAGTATTTACTTATTTAAAAAAAGGAGGCGGGCAGATAGGCTGAAAGCAAATCAAATCTGTGAGATTGATTCAAAAATATGAAAAATGATAGTACACAGGGAACTAATTGCTTGGGATTTAAAAAGGACTGAAAAGATCAAAAAGGCAATAATTAAAATTTCAAGTCTATGATGTTTAAGCCAAATAAAGGAAAAATGATAGTACACTAGTCTGTTACTGAGGTTACATAGAGAAAGTAGACCTAGGGGTTGCTAGTCCATTGTATGATGTGTCGGTTGATTCAACACAATAGACAAGTAGACTTTTTTGGTGAAACAATCTAAACTAAATTGTTTAACAGGCTGTGGGTTTCCATCTTATCACTAGTTAACACAATCAACTAGATTCCAATAAGGGGTGACAAGCAAAATAAACGCCACAAATGTGTGCGGACGACCATAAATTGAGCAAAGCACATGGAAAAATTGATAAACGCAATCAAACTAATGACTAATGTTGTTAGTGCGTTATGTGTAAAAGAAAAAGATGCTCTTACAAGAAGATAGGTTGTTTGCCCTCTGTTGTGCGATGGCACTGACCTGAGGATAAGCACAACCTCAATATTCTAGAATTCATTGTTGTTTGTGCCTCTCTGCTGTGCGATGACACTGACCTGAGGCTTAGCATCTCTTTGAAAACTCTCAGAATAGTTTCTTCTTGTCTCAAAACCCGTAGACCACTAAAAAATCTCCTGAGGAATGTTGATTACCATATAAGTGTGGGATCCACAAACGCTTGTTGAAATAATAAATCTAATCACCAATGTGAGTTAAAAGTCTGTGTATGGATTTAAGTGGACAACAATACTGACAATCGTCGTGGCTACAACTCTCGAAAATCAAAATCATTATGTGCTTCTAACAACTCTAGTATGATTTCCTGTAAGTGCTTGTGGCTCGGTGAGAAATGAGTATCATTACTTTAAACATATATCAAGGAGTCCCAAATGATTATGATACACCTGTATGATTCCATATGAATCTCTCCAGAGATGATAAAACCAAATTGAAGCTGTTCTGCTCAGGGGGAGAAATCGGTTAAATGATATTTAAAAGTTTTCAACCCACCTCTAACAAAAACTCAAAAAATATGTCTTGTTTTGTTTAACTTCTAGTTTCTTTTAGGTTTTAGTTATCTGTTTGCGTCAATGTTGGACTATGTAACAAAATGAACTCTGTGAATCATACCTTAAAAGGGTCACGTCTGAGGTGACCAAATTGTTGTTTAATTGAAATGATCATATCTGAGATGATCAAGGTTTGAAAAGTAAAATGGTCATGTCTGAGGTGACCAAACTGTGTAAATTAAAAGGATCACGTCTGAGGTGATCAAATGGTTTCTCTTTCAAAGGATCATGTCTGAGATGATCGGTGCTCATAAAGTTATATCAATCAAAAGTTAAAACTGAAGGTTTGAAAAATATGAAGTCAACTCATGAGTATGAATCAATCACATGATTGGATCATAAGTAAGAACCAATCGTATGATTGAATCATAAGAATAAGTCAATCGTACGATTGGACCATGAGAATGAGCCAGTCATACGATTGGACCATGAGAATGAGCCAGTAATACGATTGGACCATGAGATTGAGCCAGTCATATGATTGGACCATGAGTATGAGACAGTCATGCGATTGGATCACAAGACTGAGCCAGTCGCATGACTGGAAAGAGGAGACTGAGCCAGTCGTACGACTGAAGGGAGGAGTATGAGTCAGTCGCATGACTGAACCTCAGTCGCATGATTGAGCCATGAGTATGGGTCCAGTCGCACGACTGAAACCCAAAACAGTATAAATAGAGGCTCATTCGGTCGCAACCTCTGCCAGACTTCAAAATTTCCAAAACCCGCCTAAGCCCTGTTACTCTGCCAAAATTTCAAACATTTGATATTGCATTCTGAATCGTGTTCTAACCCTTAGTGTACTCATCTACAGGTAATTTGCGATAAGAATCGGGACAAACAAGAACTCAAATAGAACCTAAATGACCTAAATCGATCAAAATAATAACCAGTTCACAAACCCTAAATTTGACTATCTAAATGATTAAAAATGTCGATTTAAAAAAGGTTAGATGCTATAGTGAGTCCCTGTGAACCATATGAACCTAAAAACGACGCCTAATTTCACTTGATGACAAGATTTATGATTATGGTGTCGCACATGGGTTTATGCGAATGGACAGACTGATGAACTTCAGTCGCACGATTGAGCCAGTCGCTTGCTTCAATTGCATGATTGAACCAATCGGTGATTCAGTCGCACAACTGACTCAACCGCATGGCTTTGCACACGACTGAACTCAGTTGCAGGCTCAATCGTATGACTGAACCCAATCGTATGGTTCAATTGCACGATTGAACCAGATTGGTCAAAATCTGTTCTAAGTCAATTCGTTTATCTATTATGAACGGAACTAATGTGTTTGTCCCTTGTATTGCAGAAATATGGCAAATAGATGGACGATGAGCACTAAGCATAATATATGTGCTCATCTGGACCTTACATCCTGGAATGCTTCTGAGTTTACTGGGATCATTGCTTTTATTCAACGTTCGAGGATCTTGACCGCCATATCTACACCATGTATACCATACAGGTCGATTCAGCAGACGTTCTGGGAGAACACAACTGTTGATAGATCTACAGAGCCCTACTGCATTAGGAGCTCCATTTAGGGAGAGGATATCCAGATCAGCGAAGAGGATATCAGGCGAGTCTTGGACTTGGGTGACGATGGTGCACACCCAACCAAGCTGCATCCCCTGACGGTACGGGGATGCTTCCTCGGGATCAAGTACGCTGGTGATATCAACCCTAGCGTACTAAACAATAGTATCATGTGCCCTCAATTTAAGCATCTGGCACATGTGATCCTGAAGTGCATAGCCTCCAGGAGAGGAGGATTCGATGAGCTATCTAATCAGATTCAGAATGCTTATGTGGCATTGGTGCTGAACCATCCGTTCAGCTTCTCATGGATGTTCTTTACCTATCTGGTAAAGAACATTGAGGCCAAGGGGAAAGAAGGATTTTGCATGTACCCGAGGTTTCTTCAGATGATGATAGACGAGAAGCTTCCTCACCTTCCCAAGGAGAAGGATGATGCGGTGTCGTTGGAAGTGATGGACGACACCACCTTAGGGAGGATGAAGGTCTACCGGGGGAAGCAGGTGAAGCCCCCGGTCAAGAGGTTGTTCGGCCATCTGGCCAGGGAGGACTACGTGGTGCCAGCTCGTAAAAAGTGGTGTCACGATGACAACGATTCGGATGTTGAGCCAGTCATGGCTGCTGTTGATGAGGATGATGACGACAACGACGGTCAGGGTGGTGGAGATACAGGCCCTAGTGAACCAAGGGCCACTGACACTTCCACTAATTCTCCACCACCCACACATGCTAGTTCCTTAGCTCCTGGTGGATTGGAGCAGGTACCCATCCATCAGGATTTTCTTCCAGTTGATGAAGATGAGGAGTCCGATGAGGAGCCCATCACACGGACAGTTGGTAGCCATGTGGTTGCTACCGACCTGGGTATGGAGGTGGTTGGCGGACGCCGGGCTGGGGGAGAGAGTACTGATACTGCTGATCCTACCTACACTCCTCCCTAGCCAAGCCCAGGGGGAGCCTAGAGCTCCAAGGGCTCACGGTTGAAGAGGATGGCTCAACCACATGGCAAGAAGGCCAAAAGAAGACTTATAGTGCTGATGACCTCTTCTACCACTACAGCCACCACATCCACCATCCCTACCACACCTACCACCACCACAACCACTACATCCATTACTCCTATCACACCTACCATCACCACTACAGCTACCACCACTCCACTCACTTCATTCATACCACCACAAACCACAACCACCACCACTCCCACTTATACTACATCCACCACTCCACCTACCACATCACATGCCGGACCTTACACCTCTTTAGTACCACCACTGGGATTCTCTCTGCCCAACATTGGGTTAGAGGAACAACTTGCCAGCCTCAACCGTCTGGTTCTGAAACTGCTCGCAACTGACGATATACGAGCGAACCAGATGACTAAGTTGATGGTTGTCAACGCCAAGCAGGGCAAGCAGATCACCCTGCTGACCGAGAGGATGACAGCTCAGAGTCAACAAATTGCAGATCTGACTGAGAAGGAAGCTGCCCTCGAGGGAAACTTGTCCAGAGCTCACCGTGCCTTACCCACACAGAACGATCTTCTAATGGCATTGGTGAAGCGAATAGAGGATGTTGAGAGGAAGAACAAGAAGCTACGCCTAAGGCTAAAGGGCACAAAAGGCGAGCCTCTCAAGATCAGAGGTGATGGTGATGATGGTGATGATGATGATGATGATGACGAGTCATCTGATGATGATGAGTCTGATGATGATGATGATGTCGAGGGAGAGGGAAGTGGAAAGGACAAAGAGGGAGGTGATGAGGATGAGCCTGAAGGTGATGCATCTGCATCAGCCTCAGATCCAACGGCTGAGGAACGGCAGACAAAAAGACGTCAAGAATCAAGACCGTCCACCTCAGCCTCTCAAGCTGAAGAGCCAAGCGACAAGGACAAAAGTAATGATTAGTTGTCTTAGCTTTTGATTATCTTTTGTACTTGAACTATGTATTACACTTATGTAATTAATGGTTATCAATGTTTATTTATGTAAATGAAGTAATTACTGATGTGTTTCTGTGGTTTTGAATGTTTAAACAAACAGCTGAATCTCAACAGATTGATGAGCATGACGTCGCACCCCTTCAGCAAATCAAGACTCAGCTAACAATGATTCTTGATTTGCAAGGGATTATGTAATGATCATGAGCTATACACCTGAGGAGGGAGAGATCATTCATGATCTCACAGACGAGCAACTGGCTGATATGTTCAGACTCAACCAGGATGAGCTAGTCAAAGACGTTCCCGAGGTTGATCTCATTAGTGATGAAGAGCTACTGGGCATTGATGAGATTGATATAGAGGATATCACAGCACAAGAGTATCCACAGTACACTAACGAATAGGGAAATGTTATCCCCAATTTTGGTGAAACATTTGGCAGTGATACGTTTAGAGCTCTTGATGCTCAAGAGAAAGAGAAGGAGAAAGCAGAAGGGAAAGCCCAAGCTTCGGACACTGATGTTGACATCAAGAAAGCTGAATGGGCATTTTGTTTAGAAGAGATGAGAGCCCATCGACAACCGCCAAAGACTAACGCCTACACCAAACTCTACAGAGTCAAGAAGCATCAGAAGGTGTCGGGCAAGATTATTAGTTGGGCGTATTTTGAAGACTTGGATGTGTATTCAGTGAAAAGAGAGAAGGGAATAGAGTACTTAAGATGCCCGCATGATCTGAAGACTCTCCCTGGTTTTGAGTTAAACAGGCTTGCCTGTTTAGACCTTTTGTACGCCTACCCCAGGAAGATGTCGGGGTGGTTTGAGATGGCGTTGAAGAAAGAGTACCACACTAGTTGGGTCAACTTCAGGCCTCAACTGCCTAAACGGTTCATCAATAAGACCAAAGTTGATCCACATACTGGAAAGCCTAAGGTAGTGCTGAAGTGGAGTCCTCCACGCACAATGTCAAAGATCCCATTGCGGGAGATGCCTCAGGACTTCACTCCACACTTCAAATGGTGGTACTACGACTGGCGAACAGGTGAAGCGGTCATAGTGTTACACAAAGATGCTCAGATTGAGACTATCCGGGTGTTTGTCCCTATGTGGCTGACCAACTTGTCCAAAGATGATGTCTACACTCTATACAAGTGGTCGCTATTCTATGACACGCAGGACATCGTACAAGCTCTACAGTTCCAACACGTCATAAGACTCTACTTTGCATTTGAGATACATGCAGGAGTTACACAAGAAGAGAAGTACAAGATGTTCCAAGAGCACGTGAAGACTGTTAGACAATAGAGTAAACTAGGTCCAAGGGGGAGTTTGTTGATACATATTGATGTACCTAGTTTATGTTCTGAAATGTAAAAGTCTTTCATGTCTTACATATATGTAATCAATGTAATGAATTGAATGAATGATATATGAAGTGCGTTGTGATGTTATTTTATGCTTGATGTTATTTTATGCTTGATTATGTATGAACTAACTATATAGGTTTGATGTTGTTCCATATGGTTCTAAGTAAATAAGAACTTAGAAGTATGTTTAACTTAACCATGTGATAGTTTATGCGAATGGACCATGCTAATGGACCATACGCATTAACATATCATGCTTATGGAACAGTCGCACGACTGAACCAAAAGACTGGATCAGTCGTACAACTGAGACATAAGATTGAGTCAGTCGCACGACTGAACCTTCAGTCGTGCGTATGAGTCAATCACATGATTCAGTCGCACGAATGAACAATGCTACTGTTTTAGTCGTACGACTGAAGACAAGAAACCTATAAATACCACGTAATTCATGGAAAAACATAACACTTCGAATACATACGTACCCTAGCCGTCCAGAGCGTACCAAAACGTCAATCCAAGTTCATAGTTCGTTTCTGATCAATTCTTGTTCGTTTTTAACGTTTGTCGTTGGATTGATCGGGATAATCGTTCTCACCGATTGGATCGCCAATCTAATAGGATTCCGCACTATTTGAATTGGTATAACGCAGAATCTGTTAGTACTCCGTACGAGATTGGTCCTAACAACCTTCTTTGACAAATTTAATTGATTTCACATGTTGATTACCTTTTCCTCTCATTTTATTAGGATTCTAATGATGGCAGTTTTAGAATGAGTTAGTCTTGAAACATGAACTTTTGAACCCAACCCAAGAGTAGCATTGCTATTCTCATCATCCCAATTTTAAGTGACAGACTCATTTCTTGTGCCAAAAGTTGTTGCTTCCTTGTCATAAATCGGAGGCACGGGTTTGACTTTGGTGTCCGGATCACTGACTAGGGGTGTTGTTACCACATGATACTTTATTGGGTTATTATTTACAGGTTGACATTTTGTGTTTAAAAGGATCGCATGTGGTGGTGGCACAACTTTATAACCAAGTCCTTCCCTACAATTTCTTTCTTTCACTAAGTTCTGAACAATGTGAGAGGAACTAGCTAGACTATGCAGTTTTTGATTTAACGATTCAAATTCGACTTGCAAAACTGCTTTTTCCTTCTTAGTTTCCTCAATTGTTGAAAGATAGAACTTAATGTCATTAGCTTGATTGAAAGCAACAACCTCAGTTTCCCTAAGTTGCTTACTTAATAGATCAAGATTTTCTTTAAAGCTACTTTCATTTTGTTTTAAAACTCTGTTAGCAAGTGCACAAGTTCAAATCATTTACTAGATTGTCATTATGATCTAACAACCTAGCGAATTTTAAGTCTATGCTTTCACAAAACTTATTACATTCAACACAAACATGTTTATCAAAAAGTTCATCTTTGATACTTACCTGTGACGTGCTGAAGGTGTCAGCCATGAAAGCAACCTGAGATTCCTCGATGACATGAGATTCCGTGTTGGCAGCAGTCAATTCATCTTCAACCAAATGATCCACAACATCCATAGATTCTTCACCGTCTGAATTAGTATAATCAACTATGTTATCTCTTTCATTTGCTAAATCATCGTTAAGATCTTCCACAAAAGCCACATTTGCTTCACCACCGGAGATGAATCGAAATGTCCAATCATCTCCTTCTTCTCCTTTAGCAACCATAGCTTTGGACTCTTGACTAGTTGAAGTCACATTCTTTTCTTTTTCCTGACGATTATGTGATGAGAAAGGGTTACCATTTCCAGTTTTCTTAGGTCTCAAGCACTCTCTTTTGAAGTGACCCTTTTCACCATAGTTAAAGCATGTAAATTTGGTTTTATCAAAGCCAAATATTGTGCCATTGGTGGCAACTATATTCTATCCCGTCTTTTTTACAAACTTCTTAGCCCTCTTAACAGCACTGGCTAAAGCCCACGTGATATCCAT
Source organism: Flaveria bidentis (assembly GCA_018326385.1). NCBI lineage: Eukaryota > Viridiplantae > Streptophyta > Magnoliopsida > Asterales > Asteraceae > Flaveria > Flaveria bidentis. Next base: position 12,512 of record BJCM01083797.1, on the reverse strand, counting down.
TCTTTCCAACTCTGTCTCGTCAACCTGTTCGTAATCTTTTTTAGCCAGATGATAATTTCCAATTTTTCCAGCAACCAATCCATCATAAGACTGCACAACAGCAGCAAGTAGATCCATGTGTTCCTTGGCTACTTCAACTGTAACATTTACCAAATTTTCAGTCTTTAGCTTTGTTACATTGGCTTCTGTGTTGTTGTATTGAACACCAGATGATCCTGACATTTCACTTCCAGAAGACCTGCTCTGAGAATTTTCAGACGTGTTTGATATGAACACAGTTTGAAGAGGTGCTCCAGATGAAACAGGGGTAGGAACAACGTTATATAGTGAAGGATTCTGTGTGTATGACCCTTTCTCAGACTTTTATTTCAACCGAAGTTCCTCCTCTCTCAACTTCAGAATAAAATTATTGATATCCAGAGTAGCTAAAAATTTGTTCCGCCTAAGATTAGACACAAACAAATCCCATTTATTTGGCAAACCATCAAAAAAACTTGCCACTTTGTCCTCCATTGATGTAGAGACACCGTGTGTATGCAGCTCACTCATCAGATGATAAAACCTATCTATGACATCATCCAAGCTCTCTTTTCCCATGGATGATAAATTATCAAATTCCTTTTTAAGAGCTTTAGCTTTCAGCGCCTTCAAGGTTGTATTACCATCGTATCTCTTTTCCAGAGCCTCCCATAACTTTCTAGATTGCTTACGTTTTGAAAATTAATGGAAGATATCCTTAGGAATTGACTGAGTCAATAGTGCATAAGCTTTCTTCTCAACATTATGTTCAACCTTTTTTCCATCATTCATACCACCCAAAGTCAGCTTTACCCCATCAGCACTAACCGGTATAGTATTTCTAGTCTCAATAGCAGTCCATAGATTTGGATCAACACCATTCAGATAAATTTCAAACCTTTTTTCCATTGCAGGTACTCATCCAACGTTAACAGCTTTGGCGGTTTGTTGTGGTTCCTTATCTTATTTTCCAGAAGTAGAAGATTCTAGATACGCGAGTCCTTTCCAGCAGTGAATGCAACAAACTAATCTTCCATTTCTTTGAACTTGATGAACTTAGAACAGGACATATTCAAATGTGCGATTGAGCTAGGTGACTGGGTCAATCGTGCGATTGAAGGATGCGAATGAATTCAATCGTGCGATTGGATTCAGTCGTGCGAATGAGCAGGATGATTGAGATCAACCGACTGAAATAGCTTAACCATTCAAATGAGAGATACGATTGAGGTCAGTCATGCAAAGATTCAGTCGTGCGATTGAGCTAATCGTGCGACTGAGGCTGATGTTGCAGGAAAAATCAAATTTTTGAACACTTTGACACAAAAATACGAATTTTCACGAACCCTAATCTGCCGTATGGTAAAAGGTCAAAACTTTTAACATAAACTCTCGTTAAAAGCAAGATTTTAAAGCAAAAAATGGATCTTTTGATTGAAAAAGTTTAGTTTAACACCAAACTAATTGTATTCACGCAAAATCACGAGCCTAAGCTCTGATACCACTTGTTAGGACCGTTTTCGTACGGAGTACTAACGGATTTTGCAAGAGACCAGATCAAATAGCGCAGAATTCTATTTGATTGGCGATCCAATCAGTGAGAACAAACAACCTGATCGATCTAACGATTAAGGAAACATTAAGAACGAGTTGGAATTGATTAGGAACGAACTATGAACTTTGATGGCCGAAGTTTGATGCTCTGGACGGCTATGGAATGATAGTATTTGAAGTGTTATGTTTTTCCACGAATTACGTGGTATTTATAGGTTATTAGTTTCCATTCGTACGACTGAACCATTAGCATGGTTCAGTCATGCGACTGACTCATGCGTCTAACTCATATGCACGACTGATGGTTCAGTCATGCGACTGAATCAATCTTATGTCTCAATCATACGACTGATCCAGTCACCTGGTTCAGTCGTGCGACTGGTCCATAAGTATGGTTCATTCATGCTTATGATCCATAAGTATGGTCCATTAGCATGAATAACCACCCGACTAAGTTGAACACATTTCTAATTCATTATTGACTTAGAACTATGTACAACAAATTCAAACCTATATATAATGTTCATACATGTGAATCATACTCAATACAATAATAATATGAAATAATCAACCACAAATAAATATCAAAATGCATTTCATTTATCATTGAGTCATCACATTACATCAGTGTAAGAAATGAAAGACTATTACATTTAAGATCATAAACTAGGTACATAATGTATCTACAATATTGCTACTTATGAAATCCATAGTGTATGCAAATAGGTGTATGTTCAAGTCTTCAAAATGAGACTAGAAGATCAAGCTGATCAAACATACATCAAGTTCCAAACCAAATTATTTATGTGCTTAAATAAAGTCCTTTTCTCGATGCCTTTTTATGAAGCTTCTAAGAAGATGCTGCTAAAAAGAGGGAGAAGACTGCACTTCCAGACTGCACGTCAATCAACATCCAAGGTTTGATAATCATGAGGTTTTGGTAGCATCATCTTAGGGGGTATTGTTAGATTATTTGAGGATGATACTTACCAAAACCTAAATCCCAAATCTCATGATAATTACCAAAACCAACACGGTGATGATATGCTAAAGATATGATCAAAACGACGAAAATTAACCAAAGTCAATATGCCATAGGCATTCCTGATATTGCTTCCTCCTCCATCTCTTGTTCTGTATAGATACCGAGATAAACACCCAAACAAGGCTATGGATGTTTTTCGCCAACTTCCACCTAGTCCGAATGAAACAACTTCATCATCCCACGGGTCAGAGTCTTTCACGCTAAATCTGAAAGATGCTAATAATTCAAGAGTTAGTTTATAAATAGAAGGTTTGTTTTGTGAAAACAGTCGCTTCCACTGAACACTCAATAAATTATTATATCTTTTGAGCTATTCGACAGCCGCTAGGGTTTCTTTATCGGCTTGAAAATATGATTTTTCAGCCCTTTGCAACAATCTTTACAGCCGGTGACGACACCATCTTTCATGACTGCCCTCGAATTGCAAATATGGATGATTCATGATCCTAAAAATTTTAACAAATAAGTTAAACTATAGAAATCAAATTTCTAGAATAATTTTATTACGTTGGTGACAAACATGGGTTTCAAGAGACATAGCATCAAATTTGTTAAACTCATGTTTAAAAATAGTAAAAAGTTTGATATTCAAGAAAAATTGTTAAACATGGGGACGTGACTCGTGAAACATGGGGGTGCAGTTAACATTTTGAAGTATTAAATTTTAACTCAAGCACGCATGGTTTTGTTGGTAAACCTTTGATTAAGCATGGGTTTAACATTTTCTTGCAAAAACCAAAGATTACACATGTATCATTTAAGTCACTTGTTAATAATTCAAAATATCCAAAACATATATAGTGTTTAATCACCATATGTTTGACAATTTGAACTATTGTAACTTGAATGTACTTACCAATGATTCAATCCACGAATTATGAAGATAGTCTTGTTAATAATGAACGGAAAAACATACTAACATCTAAGTAAACATAGTAACTAACACTAATAAAATACAAAGATAAGCATGAACAAGAAGGCTTAAAGTATTCATCATTCCATAAAACTTTTAACTACAAGGTTTACATGTTACTGCTAGGATTTTGGTTGTTTAGAGACCAAATCACCAAACTACATTAAGTGACCATCATTATGCTAGGAATTAGTAATACTAACATCTTGGAAAATCACACTTGAAAGAACTCTTGAAAATGAGAAAGAAAAATGGAAAAGTGATGAAAATGAGAGTGGATACGGGTTCTAGCAGGCATGCATTCGATATTTATGATTGAGAATTGATGGGGAATAAGACAAATAACTAAAACAAGTCAGATCATGTCATATTTTTTCAAGCATGGGGGCTTTCCTACCTAGGCACGAGGGGTGCTCCCCTTGTGCCGCCCAGTTCCAGTTTTTCATTATTTCGTTTTTCTGTTTCACGCGTTATGCAATTTACCTGGTAAAGTTTTATCACTTCCAAATCATCAGGAAAGTTATAAAATAGTCCTACAGTTAATTAAAACAATCCAAATGACAATTACATCTCCTACGTTCCCACGATTACACAATATGTTAAAAGCCGAGAGTCTGAAATAGCAAAACTAGACTCCTTAACGCGCATCAGCGCACATAACACATCACGAAATTATTCTAAAAGAAGCGTCCACACATTTCATATGGAAGATTTGGGATGGGATAGTGTGAAGTGTGGTTACTTAGTTCTCCAAGCTAACGGTTGACGGAAACGAGTTTCTCGCCCATCTCCTTCTCATTTCTGCAAATTTCATTCGCGAAAGAGCTTTTGTAAACATATCTCCCTTTCAAAGATTACCACATACAAATTCCACTTATATCTTGTTTTTATCAATCAGTCTCTAATGAAGTAGTATTTAGGCTTAATGTGTTTAGACCTCCCATGAAATACAAGATCTTTCATTAATGCTAAAGCTGACCTGTTGTCCACTTTTAACATAACTACCCTTGATCTAAGCACAACAATTCACCAATCAGACCTTGAAGCCATATAGTCTAATAGGCTACTGTTGTGGCTACCATAAACTCAGCCCCACAACTAGACAGAGCCACTATCTGTTGCTTTTGTGAACTCCATGAAACTAGACAATTATTATAGTAAAAGACGTTACCTAGTACACTTTCCATCTCCATCACCTGCACCATAATTGCTATCATGGTACCCAATCAAGTCATCACCTAATATTCTGCTATATCTAATGCCAAAGTTTAGTGTTCCTTTGACATATCTGACAGCATGCTTAACAACCTTCATATGTTCTACCTCTGGATTCTACATAAAGCTAATCAATTATCCAACAACATACATCAAATCTGGTCTTGTATGTGTAAGATACCAAAGTGGCCCAATTAAATTCCTATACTCAGTAGCATCAGCTTTAACATTTGAACTTAATGTTCCCAACTTCAATCCTAGTTCCAGAGGTTATTTTAACTTCATTGTATTCTTGCAGCCCTGCAGAGTTTATGATCTTTTGAGCATACTTTGACTGCTTCATAAAGATTCCATCCTTCCTTTTTATTACTTCAATGCTTAAATAATAACTAAGTAAGCATAAATCAGTCATCTCAAATTTCATCTTCATTTCTTGATTAAACCTCTCCACCTCATGTAGATCACTACCTGCAACAATTATGTCATCTACATGAACTCCAATAACTATGTGTGCACCTAAATTGCCCTAAAATAAACTACAGCTTCACTTTGACACCAGGTGAACTTTAATTCTTTCATGGCTTCATCCAGACACTTGTTCCTGGTTCTGGGTGCCTGCTTCAGGCCATACAGATCCTTTATCAACTTATAGACCTTCTTCTCAGCACCCTTTACTTCACAACCCTGAGGCTGCACTACATACACATCCTCCTTTTATACCCTATTCAAGAAGGCTGCATTGACATCCAGATGATGCACATATTAGTTGAACCTTGCTGACATAGCAAGTATCAATCATATTGTCTCCATTCTGGCTACCGGAGAAAATACTTCCTTAATCAATGCCATATTGCTGCATATAACCTTTTACAACCAATCTGTCTTTATGCCTTGTACCAGCTGCATCTTTTTTGACCTTTGCTGTATGTGAAAAGTATATACATTTTCACAATGTTTTTTCGCATAGATTCAGTTTTAGTTGGTTATTACTAATGTTGAACTACACACACAAAAGGCAAGTGTACCTATCATGATGTAGTATAGTGATGGTAAGAACCAAGTATCAATCCGTGGACATACCTAGCCTACTCAACAACCTTTATAATTGACTACCAGATTTGGTTTTTGTTTGAGAACAATGAAAAGTTGCCTGGATGTAATTAAGATTTTTAGGGTTTTAGAAATAGTAATGAAAATAAAGTAAAATAAGGTTGAAACTTTTGGATTAAAACCAGGGAATAAAGTCTATCATCCTAATTAGATTACACTTATGTAGTTGTGATGAACTAGTGGTGTGATTAAAGATATTGATTAAAGTAATTGTGTTAATGTTTATAAATGTGAGCTGGAGTGATTTCTCATCTGTCCGCTCCGCAGTGACTAGGATCATGTGATGTTGAGATTAACTACTTAAGTCAAAACCCAAGTAATGTAGGTAAATCTTTTGTGACCTTTTTGACATATGATTTTTGAAAACATAACTTAATATTAAAAAGAGAGTTGATCAAGTTCCTTTTAACATACCATTAATTTTAGAAAACATAACAATTACTGAAGATTTCTTAAACTAATAAAAGGGAACCTGTAAATGATCAGAAAGTTAAAGTGATATGATTTCTAATAACCATTCCTAGTTTATTAGCCATGAGTTTATTATGAAGACCGGTGTCACGAATAAAAGTTGATCATATGTTTTTCAACCGTGTATGACATACACAATTACAAATGATAAGTTTATACCTTTCCGTTCAAATGTAGATGCTACCCATCAAAAGTTTTCCCAAGACCACATAACATTAACACAATATAAATCACACCATTAGTTCATCACAAGTTACATAAGTTTTATCCAATTAAGAAGATAATGAGAGTTTAGCTTATAATGAGCTTGAACATAACAACAAATAACATAGAAGATATACATTGATTCATCGGTGAAATGGAACAATCAAACCGGTGACCCAAAATGGATGATGTTTAGACAATCCCAAACTTCTTTCAAGTGTTGTATGCACCTCCCGAGCCTCCAAATGATCTTCAAGTCTTGATTCCAGAGAGAATTCTGCAGAGTAACTCTCCCACCAAAAGCTTGCCAAAATGGTGAACTTAAGTTTATATTTATAGGCTTTCTGGAGTGTTTAAGCACGACCTGATGCCTAAAAGGCACGACCCCGTGTTAGTACAATGCTTATGAAAGTTGATCGGCTCGTACGTGCAGAGGGTGTCCACCACGACCCCGTGATAATTGGGGCACGGCCCCGTGTTTGGGGTGGGGCATGACCCCATGCTTCATAGGGCACGACCCCGTTCTTACTTTTAGGGGACAGTATTTTTGTCCTGTCAGATGTCCAAACATGGGGGTGTGCCAAATTTAGCATGGGGTGTGTTTCAGGCAATGTATGAGTGTGTGCTTAATGAGGCACGGCCCCATGCTTGGATTCCAAAGCTCGGATTTCTTCAATTTCTTGTTAAATATGCTTCTTTTGTCCATGCTGCCCTTTTTAACACTTGAAAACACAATTTAACAATTTTAAGTACATAATTATCATTTTAAGGAATATATTAAGGAATAATTTATGTGCATTTAGAGCACACTAAAGATCCCCACACCTGAACTTTACTTGTCCTCAAGCAAAAATCACTTAAAATGATAATTCCACCAAAAACTAAATAAATCAAATGATAAATATATCTTTCAGGAAATATGCAAGTAAAAATTCTTTTATCCAAATGTAATCATTTTAAGCATGTAAAGAATGATATCTTAGCAAGCAATTCATTACTTAGTAAAGATTATTATCATGTAAAAATCCACACTTCTCACAAGATGCGCTCACACTCGGCTAAATATATGGAGTCATAATTACAACTAATACGCTTAATCGCGTACTATGAATACATGTGAAATCATATGCTTGTTAAGGGATCAAAGATCCACCTACTTAGATATTTACTTGCATAAATCGTTAGGTCTTTGATGGGTTGTAACTTGGCTCGGGCTCGTGTATGGAATATTTGGAAAAAAGTAGTTAAATGCTAAAGACGACGGTCTTGGCTTATTTTTCTAACATAAACTACAAGGAAAGTAATAAAAGGCTCCCTATACAATACTTCAAGCTAGAATAGATATGCTAACTTGAGGACTCGTTTAAGGTCAGATTGTCAAGACCGTATTTTGCTTTCAAAAACCTTACTTCTTCTTTCACCCGAAGATACACAAAACTCTCCTTTTGTAAGGATCATTCTGGTTGAAGCCTAATAGCACCCAATCGGATCAGTTCTATGTATTTGTATTGGGACTTGGTTTGGTTATTTTTGCATTTTCCATTGTGGGACCAATTTCCACAGTTCGGGCATCTTTCGTATCTTTTTAACCACCTCTTTAGAGCGATTTTTGAAATTCCACAAAATTGCGGAACTTATTCCTTTTTTCGCCATTTCTTTCTTGCGTCGGAAGGAAACAAATTTTTCGAGGAAAGTCCCGGTTTTACGTGATGAAGGAAACAAAGCAAAATGAAATCAAAAGAATGCATGCCAGTTATTTTAGATCTACCGGTAAAAGACCAAATTTTTCTTATTCTTTTTTTTCTTTTATTTTTTATTAATAAGCCAAAAATGTGTCTTTAACGAAAATCGGTTTTGTTGAATGCTTCTTGGTTAAGTGACTTGGTGGTTCTGGTGATCAAATAAAAATGTTTCAGCTCAACGGGTCTAACTAAGGTTGACATTCGGGTAAGGAAAGTTAAAAGAAAATTGTTGGGGCTTGAATGGTTAATGTTTCCTAATTCCTAGCTCATTTTTATATAGAAAATATTAATTAAGATATTGAAATGTATACCAAAAGCAAGTTCTAATGACACGTAGGCACCATCAATTAAATCCAGAATGAAAGTAAAATTACAAAAGCTGTTTAAGGATCAAAAAATAAACTCACATAGGATGGAATTGGGTAAAAGTTTTTCATTTTTCATGATTACATATTTTTACTAGATTATTGCTTTTAAGGATATCAGAAAAAATAGTTTTCAATTTTTATTTGGATGTCATTTATTTACTTATTTATTTCCCGAAAACAAATATTTATAATTTAGTTTATTAAAAATTGTTTAAATTTTTGGTTTCGTGTCACAAAAATTAATAGTTAAGTGATTTTTATAAAAAAATTCGATTTGGACCTTTTTAGCAAAGTATCACATGCGTACGTCAATTAACCCATCCCCACACTTAAAATTCACATTGTCCTCAATGTTATTAATAATATAAAACGAGGAAAGGTAACGTGATAACTCCCCTAACAATGATAAAGTCGACTCATGCCTTAAATTGTGAGAATCCTTAGTATCACCTGAAATATCATAAATTTATTGAAAACATTAAAATCCTAAACACACAAAATAAAAATAAAATGAAATAAATTAAAAGATAGATTGGCATAAAATAGCTATGCCCGGGCCCCGAAAGTGATACTGTTTTCAAGGGCTTTGTGGCGGGATATCCCCCCCCTCATGATACATTCGGTTTTTGATGTACGTGACATCATTGCTCAGGTCATCTACTCTAGAGTGCAGGTTTTCAACTCGGTTGAAGGCTTGTTGTGCGTATTCGAATGATCTCCTTGCATGGTTGCTGGTGGTTTGGATTGCTTCATAAAGGTCTAACATGGTCGGGAGTTCTCCAACATGTGAACTGGAAGCCTGGATTCTTTGTATTGTGCCGGCATATTGAGGTCCATGATGATTTCCTCGGGATTTGCCGGATCCCAGATTTGTCCCTTTTGTATCCATAAACCTCGGCTATCCATTTGGTAGGGTTGTTATCATGTACATACTCATGCAAATGCTCAAATCCAACAATCTTGGCATCACTCCTTCAGTTCCCTCCATGTTACACCCATAGCTCTCGTATAAGCTCAGAATCTAGCTTCCTCCAAACATGGGTGTTGGAACACCTGCAGTTGCATTTCTAGCAAAAAGATTACAAAACAAGTATCTAATATTGAATGATAATTGATTCATCATACAAGATAAAATGAATAAATCCCTCAAACTAACAACTCCCTCGCTTTAACCACGAGCTGTTATGGAATGGCTAAGCAACCGACGTATGTAACACAACAGTGGGTCTCGAATCTGACTGCTTTTGGTTTTGCTCGAGTTAAACACTCTTGTTCCAATTCTTTCCTAAAATGATTTTCTCATGGCACCACTTTTTGCGTCCCTACTCTCCATGTCTAGAAAGGTAAGGTATGCTGGCATTCCTGATATTGCTTCTTCCTCCATTTCTTGTTCCGTATAGATGCCAAGGTAGACACCGAACAAGGCGATGGATGTTTTTCGCCAACGTCCACCTAGTCTGAATAAAACTGCTTCATCATCTCACAGGTCAGAGTCTTTCACGCTAAACCAGAAAGATGATAAAATTTCAAGAGTTAGTTCATAAACAAAAGGTTTGTTTTGTGAGAACAAACTCTTCCATTGAATACTCAATAACTTATTATATCTTTCAAGTTGTCCGACAACCGCCAAGGTTTCTTTTTCGGCTTAAAAATATGACTTTTCATTGTAACAGTCTTTGTAGCCGGTCACGACACCATCTTTCACGATTTCCCTCGAATTGCAAATAGGGATGGTTCATGATCTTGAAATTTTGGACAAATAGGTTAAACTATACAAAAAAAAATTCTGAAATTGTTTCATTATGTTTGTGACAAACATGGGTTTCATGAGACGTAGCATCAAATTTGTTAAACACATGTTTAAAACCAATAAAAAGTTTGGTATTCGTGAAAAACTGTTAAACATAGGGGTGTCTCTCATGAAACATGGGGTGCGGTTAACATTTTGAAGTGTGAAATTTTAACTTGAGCATGTGTTGTTTTGATGGTAAATCTTTGATTAAGCATGGGTTTAATATTTTCTTCCTTGAAAAACTAAAGGTTACATATGTATTATTTTAATCACTTGTTAATAATTCAAGATATCCAAAATATATATAATGTTTAATCATCATATGTTTGACAATTTGAACTATTGTAACTTGAATGTACTTAACAATGATTCAACCATGAATTGTGAAGATAGTCTTGTTAACAATGAAAGAAAAAAAAATTTTAACATCTAACTAAACATAGTAATTAACACTAATCAAATAGAAAGATAAGCATGAACAAGAATGCTTAAAGTATTCTTCATTACATAAGACTTTTAACTACAAGGTTTACATGTAATTGCTAGGATTTTGGTTGTTTAGAGACCTAATCACCTAACTACATGTAAATGACCATAATGATGCTAGGAATTAGTAATACTAACCTCTTGGATAATCAAACTTGAAAGAACTCTTGAAAATGAGAAAGAAAAATGGAAAAGTGATGAAAAATGAGAGTGGATATGGGTTATTGCAGCATCCATTTGATATTTATGATTGAGAATTGATGGGGAACAAGACAAATGGCTGAAACAAGTTAGATCTTGTCATTTTTGTCGAGCACGGGGCGTGCGCTGCTCGGATTCAGTTTTTCATTGTTCCGTTTTTCTATTTCGCGTGTTACGCAATTTACCCAGTTTGAGTTTTATCACTTCCAAATCATCAAGAAAGCTATAAATGTAAGATACCGTTCCCGGGCACCTCACAGTTGGTCAATCATAGCCCTAAACATACATAATAATATACACTGTATAAAGCATTGTAGCGGAATAATGTTATCAAAAGCCCAATCATTTTATTATTAATTATTGTAGTTAAGCAATACATCGTAGTTCATTAGTTACAAAAGGATTGTTTAAATGCATTACAAAACAACAATATAATCAAACATGAATGGATGTCAGTCTTGTCCCGCTGAGTAGCTTCACCCTCATGTCATCCTCAGTAATATTTACCTGCCAACTGAAAATGTATAAAAGTCAGCGTTGGTAAGTGAGTTCTAGTTTAAAAAGTATTAAAATACCTTGTATATATATATGAAAATATCCTTTGTTGTAAAAGACTTCCTTTACTTTGGTATGTGATGACACATCATACATACATCCAAGTGTAAGGCCCGTTCCCGAGACGCTTATAGCTAGTCAATCATCGTACTTAAAACATATAATTTTAATAACCTTACTAAAATTATGCAGTGGAAACACTTTAAACAAACATTTCATTTCCTTTAAATAAACACTTTTGTAAAATAATACATCGTCCATTACAAAATAACGTTCGATCGTATCACAATGCAAAAACGTTATACAAAATAATGTCATCCAACAATGAGCCGAGTAGCCACCCCGTGCCATCCTACGTACATCAAGGTAATAGTTGTTATCTTCATCATCGTTCGTTTCGTACATTTCGCATATTTCGTACTTATCGCACTTTTCGTACAACATTTATTATTTTTCACTTCTATCTAGATCCTTTCAAGATTTACCCTTCTTGTAACACCCGAATATTTAAAAAGATAATAAAGGAATAATAAAAGTAGGAAATGCAAATTTAACCCAAGTTGAAGGGTAAAAAGTGTCAAAAGGACAAAAGGTACAAAAAGTTGGTGTAAAAGGTGGGCATTGCCGCCCATCCTCCCATCACAACCTTTTCATACGGTTTTTAGAGAGAGAAAGAGGAGAACATTTGGGTCTTTGAAGAAGAACAAGAAAAAGGCCGGATTTCAAGGTAAGAATTCGAGGGTTTATGTGTTTTTGTTGAGTTCTTGTTTTGGTTATGTGCTTATGTATGTTGTATGTTCGGTTGTGTGTGTGTTTTTGGTGGGTTTAGGTGTTCGAA
>BJCM01083796.1:0-14750 GCA_018326385.1 Flaveria bidentis | reverse complement strand
AGTACTTTATATCATTTGATTGATTTAGAGCAACAACCTCGGTTTCCCTTAGTTGTTTCTCCAAAAGTTATATCTTTTCTTTAAAACTGCTCTCATTTTGTTTTAATATACGGTTTGCCTCAATGCAGAGTTGTAAATCATTTACTAAGCTATCATTATGTTCTAATAACCTATCGAATTTCAGATCTATGCTATCCTTAAATTTTTCACATTTAGAACAAACATGTTTTTCAAATAATTGATTGGTAGAACTTACCTGTGATGAATCAGTTGCATCAGCCATCAAAGTAGAATTAGACTCTTCGGTGGCTGTAGATTCTGAACTTGTTGCTCTGAGTTCTTCCTCAACCAAGTGATTTACCACGTTCACAGCTTCTTCTGTATCTGACATTGCTTGCTTAGCTGTGAGTTCACCTTCACAGCTTCTTCTGTATCTGACATTGCTTCCAATGCCTCAAAAGGACCAGTCTTGCCCTTCATCACCTTGAGCAGTCAAGGCCTTTGTCTCTTTGCTTGAAGATGTGGTTCCAATTGTGTCCTTGTCTTGACAGTTGAAGGTCGGAAATGGATTTCCATTACCTATTTTCTTGAGCTTTACACATTCACGTTTAAATTGCCCCTTTTCACCACAGTTGAAGCAGGTGAGTTTGGTTTTGTCAAAAGCAAAAGTTGTATCTTTCGTGGCTAGTAGATTTTGCCCGGCCTTCTTGACATACTTCTTAGCTCTTCTTACTTCACTTGCCAAAGCCCACATGATGTCCAATCTCTCTAGCTCATTCTCGTCAACTTGCTTGTAATCTTCATCTGCAAGATGTCAATTTCCAATCTTCGCGGCAACTAAACCATCATAGGATTGGACAACAATAGCTAGAAGATCCATATGCTCCTTAGCCACTTCCAATGTGATATTAGCGAGATTTTTAATCTTCAACTTTGTAGTATTGGCTTCAAGCACTATGTATTGGGTTCTAGATGACCCTAATGTTTCTGGTCCTGAAGTAGTGGTTTAGGAAGGAGCCGCGGAACTAGACACGAATGTTGTCTGTAGTGGTGCTCCTGAACCAGTTGGAGTGGGAACTGAGTTGTAGAGTGAAGGATTCTGAACATAGGATCATTTCTTCGACTTGTACTTCATTCACAGTTCTTCCCCTCTTAACTTCATGATAAAGTCATTTATGTCTAACATTGCAAGAATGTCGTTCTGTTTGAGGTTGGACACAAATGAATCCCATTTATCAGGTAAACCATCTGCAAAGCTTGAAACTTTATCTTCCATAGACATTGTTACACCATGAGTGTGCAACTCACTCATCAGATGGTAGAACATGTCAATAATATCATCTAAGCTCTCATTTCCAATCGAAGAGAAATAATCGAACTCCTTCTTGAGAGCCTTAGCATTCAGAGCCTTCAACGTCGAGTTTCCATCATAGCTCTTCTCCAGAGCCTCCCATAGCTTTTTGGCCTGCTTGTTCTCAGAAAAATGATGAAAGATGTCTTTCGGTATTGACTAAGTCAACAGGGCATAAACTTTCTTCTCAGCATCGAAGAGTATCTTCTGAGCTTCACTCATTCCTCCCAATGTTAACTTGACTCCATTTGCACTGACTGGTACCGTGTAGCTAGTCTCAATGGATGTCCAAAGATTGGGATCGAACCGTTGTTTCCATTGTGGATAATCATCTAATATTATAATCTTAGGCGGTTTATTATGATTACCAATCTCATTCTCCAGAAGCAGTAGATTCTGGATGCGTGAGTCCTTCCATGCAGAAAATGCAGCAAATTGATCTTCCATTGTTGTAGACTTGGTACTTTTGGAATAGGACAGTTTCACTCATGCGAATGGACTATGAGTATGGTTCACTCATGAGAATGAAGGATGCGATTGAATTCAATCATGTGATTGGATTCAATCGTGCGTATGAACAAGGCGATTGGAATCAAGCGACTGGAGTTGTTTAGTCGTACGAATGAGGAATGCGATTGAGTTCAGTCATGCGAATGAAGTATACATGTGAGTTCAATCGTGCGACTGGACCAATCGTGAGACTAAGGCTGTTGTTTTTGTAAAATCAAAGATTTTGTCACGTTGACACAAAAATGCGATTTTCCCAGAAACCCTAATATGCCGTATGACCAAAAACACAACTTTTAAGCATGTAAACGTCAAAAACACCTTTAGAACCAATGTGGTGACTCTTTTGACTTAAAATGTGAGTTTTAACATCAAAACTTATCGAATCCATGCAAAATCAAGAGCCAAAGCTCTGATACCACTTGTCAATACCGTTTACGTATGGAATACTAACTGATAATGCCTGAGACCAGATCAAATAGTGTGAAATCCTATTTGATTGGCGATCCAATCAGTGAGAACGTTAAGGTAAAAGATCGATATAAGAGTGAACTAAACGTTAAGAATGAGAGGAATCAATCAAGAACGGACTTTGAAGTTGGATTGGCTTTCTTGGACGTCTGGACGACTAGGTTTCGTGAAATTATGAAGTATTCAAAGTGTTCTCTCAATTGTTATGTTTTTCCACCAGTATGCATCCTTCCGGGGTAGCTAACCTGCACACCATTGAGTTAACACCCTTCATTGGTTGTGAACCTCCTTACAGTGCTTGCAAGACTTTTCTTACCTGCATTCATCAATGCATGCTTTCATTCTTTATGTTCCATTTTTCATTTATCATTAATTTCCGCTTTCATTACATAATACTTTATGTTTATTGATATTAACATCTCACGCAAAGCTACGAAAATATGCATAACAAGGAACATAAAGAAAACATACATAACCATGTATAACATTATCATAAACATCACATACAACATCATACATGATCATATAATCACAAAAATCATCCCGGAAACATCCTAAATCAAAGCCTAAAACTTCTATTTTCCCCAAAATTTCAGAAAAATTTCTAAATCCTTAGGCGCATGAGCTCTATGCAGGGACATGAACATTATGCAAGTGCAGGACCTTTTAGGCACATGGGAACACTTAGGGGCATGGGACACTTCTAGGCACATAGGCACTATTTGGGCGCATAACCCAACACTTAGTCTGTTTAGGCAATTCACTAGGCGCATGGGCACTATGCAGGCGCATGAGTGTCCGAGCGCATGGGCACTTAACTAATTTCAATCTAAGTCTAGGAGCATGGGAACTATTTGGGCACATGGGTTTGGGCGTATAGGGAAACACTTAGGCAATTCAATATTTGGGCGCATGGGCCAAATTCAGGTGCATGGGCAACTAACCTAGTCTAAACGACATTATTCAGTCCCCGAAATCATCATTTCATCATGTTCAAAACTTAATACTAACATTCTAAGCAACAAAACATACATATAATGTAATCATAACAATATAAACACCCAAATCATACCCCACCTGCATACACATACACATACACATACAGGTATAGATACCCATTTAATAAAAACATTCATTCATGCATTTCCAGCCCTAAAATTCGTATGCTATAAAAAAGGGCTCTAGAACTCACCTCTTGCAACTTTGAGTATGACTCCCTTAAAACCCGTATGCTATGAATTCCAACACCTAAAACCCACCAAAACACACACAACCGGACACAAAACACAAACATAAGCACACACCCAAGGCTTATAATCAACCATGAACACTTCAAACATTGAATTCTTACCTTGAATTCAAATTCTTTTTCTTCTTTCTTCAAAAACCAGAGAGCTCTGCTCTTTCTCTCTCTATATAAACTGTAGACCAAAAAAAGTGATGTGCAAGAACTGGGCGGCCATACCCATCTTTTCTACAAAATTATAATAATCTTTGTACTTTGCATACTTTTAACCCTTCAACTTGGGTTTTATTGCATTTCTTTCTTTTATTCTTCTTTCTCTAAAAAATCCAGGTGTTGGATTGTTCATGGAATTTACTTTACATTTATCATTAAATTTTTTCTCATTCACTTACAACCACTTTTAAAAAGTATAAAAATATTAATAAGATGAACAAAGTCTTACCAAATATACTAGAACAATAATATTTTTTTATTTCTCCATTTACAATCAGTCACAACCATCTTTTTTAATATAAAAAACACACTTATAATAATAATGTAACGTAAATGCGTGTTTAGTTAGTGCTATGACTATAAAATTTGCAAATGCGCTATTGCTATCATGCATTACAAGTTAATTTTTAGTATGTCAACAATCAACGGTAATATAAATTTTAATATATTGGCGTTGGTTAACATAATATTTTAGACATTCTTAAATTTTTAAGTGAACCAAGTCTTAAATACAACTTGTCATCATAATCTTTTAAGAAAGAAATCATTGTATTATCTAAACGTCCATAAAACTATTAAATCTGATATAATTACATGTCATATTTCAAATGTCAGTTATCTATAATCTAATAAAAATGTATCTTAAATAAACACATGACGCATTCCTAGACCCCTTCTTTTTCATTTTCCGGCCCAAACTCTTTCATTTTCCGGCCCAAACTCTTTCATTTTCCGGCCCAAACTCTTTCATTTTTCTTAAGGATGTGCGGCTCCTACATGTCGGATCCAATACAACCCGATCACCTCCATTCCAAAATTTTGATTATTTGAAACCCTAACCATGTGTATAGCTGCTTTATCTTTCTAGCCTTACCTGCTTCAAGATTGAAATTGAAAAACCATAGACTGATCATCATTTTCATTTGTGTGTTTAATTACCAGAAACATCCTCTAGACACCACCACTAAACTGTCCGTGCATTTACCCACCACCATATGCATTTTCAGCTTTTAAAATTTGGTCATTAGCTCTGCACATATAATATTGATGATTAGTTTGGTTTGTGCTTTATATGATTGAAAGAATGATCTTGAAATTAAGGATTTATATTACATATATTAGTGTAATTAGATTAACTAACAACCAATGTAATCATGATATCCATCAAACAAGTTAAGAGGTGCGAAATACGCATTTGTTTGAGTATATTATGATCTTTAGTAGTGGGGGTTCCAAGGGGGCAACACCCTCTTAGAGGGGTCCGGGGGCAGCGTCCCTGTTAGCGGGATTCAAGGGGCGGCAGCCCCTGATAGGGTCCAAGGGGCAGAGCCCCTGACTGGGGTTGAGCTAGGAAAAGGCATTTCAAGTCCGTTTTCCTGAATTTCATATGTGAAATTCGAGTGGACAAAGACGCATTTTTTACTTGCCATCTAAAATCATAACAAAACTGCAAAACTATAGTTTTTCATAGTCTCTCCATAAAATCGAATTGCATCATCATTTTGGTCATACACTCTCTCAAATTCTTCTTTTGGTTCATGACAAATACACAATAAAACATAGTAGTTTTTGATCTCATATGAGTTATATATATCCGGTTGATTTATTCGGGTGAATCACCGAATAATTTCGATATGAAAGTGATATTCACGACTCTCAGATTATCCAAGTTTGATTTTAAGTATTTTACATTTTAGCCTCTACACCTACAACTTAATGTCGATATATCAATTTTTTGGCCTACATTCACCCCGAGTTGCTTAATTTTGGTTTTGCATAGATCCGGTTCTTCGGTTTTAGATTTACCCTAGACATATTTTGAGTAAAGCTGTAATAACCTTAGTGAATATTTAGCTTTAGGATATTAACTATAAACTTTTAAATAGCAATCATAAAAGCTTCATGTTGTTCCAATAAATCTTGATTATTGTTTTGAACTTGAAATGTAGATAGATTTTTCATGGACAGCAAATACAACTTGGTACTTTTTCTATTTTCACCAAAATTAAATCTCACTGCTAAAACATCTCATTGATTTGATATATGTAATAATGAATACATACAAATATATAATAATTGTAACATATATGTTACTAAAGCTATTAAATATACATAAAAATTAATAACATGCATATAGAAAGATAACTATTAGTTAGAAGAAGAACTAAATAAAATGAAGTTTTATTTATGTCTGTTCATTTAACCTAACATTGATTTTGTTCACAAATAGTTAACAAACGTATAACCAAATAGAAATTTTGTACATGTTAGTTTATTAAAAAATAAACTTGTTCAGACATGGTTCACCAACACATAACCAATGAATACAAACAAATATATGCCATTTTAAAAATTAAAAATTAATATTTAAATTCCAAACATTTGACATAATCACCTTAGATATATATAAAGTTAAGAACTTAGACATGAGAAAGTGTAGAATACAAAATACTTTTTCGATACAAAATGTACAAAGTGAGTGAATTTATTACGTAAGAAAGATTACATTTGTATAAATTATCATACTGAGATACGCAAAAATAATTATTGCGTGATAATTACATCTCTACATAATTACTATATCACTTACGTTATAATTCCACCCAAAATTTTTTTCTTGGGTAATTATTGTACACATCGTAAAAAAACTACTTTCTACCATAACCTTCCTGATTCACATAATAATATACATAAACATAATTATCTTAAAACAATGACACAGGATAGACATAGTAATAGTAAAATATAGTTATCTCAAAATAATATCTCTGAGATTTAAGTTAAGAAAAATAAGATTTCGCTTGATAGAAGCTTCAAATAACTAGGGTTTCTAGTATAAATGTAGTTTAATAAACTAATTAAACATTAAAAGTTACCAAATTGGCAAACACCCTCAATGAACAACCATTTAATAAACAAACACGAGCAATGTAAACAAATGTATTACCGGACGTCCATGAACATAATTATACAAACGTGAACGTTGTTTGTGTTCGTTCATTTATTTAACCAAATACAATTTCTTATTTATGTTCATTCGTTTATAAACAAATGTATATGTACAAACTTCAACCTAGACGGTTCATGAAACGTTCAGTAAACATTTTATTCCGTTTAAGGTTAAAGATAAATATGATCCATAACGTTGTTTAAGTCCTCAGAATGAAATTGCGTATCTTTTGTGTGTATTTTATTCTTCAAAAAACACAAAGCTCTATGGATTATAAGATATAAAGTATTTGAAAAGTAAAATCACTTTTTGATACAAATCTTATGTAAAAAGTGGCCTTCTGATTTCTAAAGCAATTATATCATATCTCTCTATTTTAATTAAAGAATAAAATAAGCCTCTTTCATGTTGTTTTGTTGTAACTGGATTTAGTTGTTGAAGGAATAATGACAAATAAAAATGTTAATTTTCTAGGCCTCGTTTTAATTATTATCTATAATAATTCGATTTTCTTTTCATAAAGTATAAATAAAATATTGAGTGATGTTTGCTGACTTTTGTAAAAAATGTTGGATGTATATGTATGTATTGATTTCTATCTTTTATATCCAAACGACCATATATTCTATCAACAAAGTTGTATCCGTAATAATTTGAAAATGAGATTCTATTTGGTTGATAATGAAACATAAAAAGAAAATAAATATTATCAACAAGACATAAACGAGTCAAGTAAATTAGATGTTAATAGTGAGGATAATTGTATGTGCTCACATCTTCTTCAATACAAATACCATTCCCATCGGAGACCGGAATTCTTCGGTTGGAGAAAAACAAATAAAATAAATAAATAATCATTTAAAACTCACGACATGTTCGGTTGACCAACCATTGGTCGGTCAGTGTTGTTAGCATAATCTACAGGACACGTGGGTAATTTTTACGTAATTGTAATTTTTTTTCTTGTTAATTAATTATTAAAATTAAAAAAGGAAATTATACTTGTATTAGTTTTTTGTTTTTGATATTTGCAATACTTTTTATGTTTATGATGTGTTCTATTTATTCATGTTTAGTAAGTGTATGCTTATAAGTTGATTTGTTATTCATTATGGTATATATCTATATATAAACACGTTTTGTTTATATTACGTTCAATATTTCTAATAGTTAAAACATTTCTAATAGTTAAAACATTTATAATAGTTTTTAACTGAATAAATAATTTTCATGATTTATATTTATATAATAAAAAAATGATTTGGGTTGGGTTGTATTGGATTGGGTTGCTAATGAGTATGAAAATTTAGTTTTAATTGGGTTGTATAAATGTAAGAGAGAGAAATCAATTTTTTTATTATAGGGTTGGGTTGTGAATAGGGATAATCTAAGGGTTGTGGGAATGGAATGGGAAATTTTTAAGAAAATTATTTCCTTATTTTAGAAATTTTTTTATGAAGATATCATGCGACGTAAATGTGATTTTGAAAGTTTTTAAGGGATTGAAGAACCAGTCCTTCCACTTTAAATAACTAAACAATAATATTATGAACTTCCAACTTATAAACTCTCTTGCAGTTTTAAATCCTTGATGACGGTGTTTACCAATTTCATTTCCTTTATTCAAAGACTTAATATAAAACCTTTTAACTTTCTTTTGAAAGTAATTATCAACAATTCTATACTACTCAGTTTTGAAAAGACTGAAAAACCACATGAAACCTTGCATCTTAGTGGTGTTATGAATAAATTAAGGTGGAAACATACACCTTAAATGTTTATATAGTGAAAGTGTTCAAGCCTAACTAGGTTAATAAACATTAAACCATAGTCATCGAATCATATTTATATGTTAAGACGAAAATATCTCATGCATATTCTTTCATTCGTTCAATGTGCAATAAAATTTAAGAGGTTTGTTCAACCTTTGTGATTATTACGGTTTCAAGTTTTAATTCCATGATAGTGTTAAAACAATTGGAAAAATAAAATTTAGTCACGTTTGGACATTTTACTCATGCTTGATATAAGGACTTGATGAAAATACCAAGTGTCTGAGCAAGATTATTCCCTCATGGAGTCATGGGTGATTAAGTAAATATGTGCACTTGAGTCCCATCCTTTTTGAAGTACTATAAATTAGTTTCTCGATAGACTTCTTAAAAGGATCAACCTAGTTCTTATGTACGTAGATAAAAATAAGCACCTTGTAATGTTATATTTGAAATTTTATAAAATGTTATATTTTAAAATTTATAAGTGAAAAATAATATATGAATAAAAACTAATTATATTAATATTAAATTCAAAAATAAAATTTATCAAAGTTTGTATGGAGGTTGGTGACGACTCAATTTTGCAGGAGGTGGCAGCGCCTGTGTTAACTACGTGTCTGATTTTTAGTAGACCCAGACGTCTGCATTTGTCTTTAAAGACGTTAACACTTTGTAAGGAAGAGATATTATAAAAAAATTGTTGTACGGGACATTTTAAAGAAACTATAGGAAAAATGGGACATTTTAAGAATTTTCCCGTTCATAAGGCTTTAAATCCACAAACTACTACCATAGTGGGCCCTGTAGGCCTAACGGATAGAAAAACCGGCCCAACTTCTATTCAAATTGGATCTATTGCTAATATTGGGCCAATATTTGACCTCTTAGGGTCGTGGGTTTTGCTGCCGATCCAATGTTTATTCCAGAGTTCACCAAATTTGATGGTGATTTGGACACAGATTAAGATCCAATTAAACAAAGATGAAATCTTCTCATAACTAATGACATATAGGAGTGGTAAGTAGTGTGTCCTATAGCCAAAAAGTTGTAAGATTTAGTTTTGCACCTTGTATGAATGAAGAATTTATTTTATAAAATACAAGTGTTGTTAAAAGAAACTTAATAAACCTATCTCAAATGCTGATTATTTGATATCCTCTTACACCATTTGTTGATCCCAAACTCAATGAACGACTAATTGTGTTCAATAATATGACTGAGTTCAATCTGAAGATTATAGAAGCGAAGAACAATGAACTAAATAGAGAGAATTGTTGTAGATCTAGTTTTTGAGGATTATTTGTAGTCAAGGCATTTGAATATGAATTTTCATTTTTTAACAGTAAACTTAAACTACCCTTGAACCATACCATAAACTATAACCTATTAGCTTTGAATCTAGGTTTATTTTAAAACCAATTTTGCCTTTTACCACTGACAAAAAAAATCCATCGAACTAGCAAGGAGTGTGAGGATAGTGGGATCGAACTTACGCCCCTCGCCTCATCCACACAAACGAACATGTTAGATTGGAGTGGATGAACACCATTAGGCTAGAGTGGCTTCTGAATTCTTATTTAAAAGTTGTATGTTGTTCTTTAGACTTGAATGTTTTTCATGACTTTTTACATAGTTACAAAACATAAAATACAAACAAACATGTTTGGTGGCCTAGTAAAATACCACTTAGTAAAATCAAAGTGTAACATGTACTTATTATTCAAATAAGTATTTGTAACAACCCATGTAAACCATATCAATATATTGTTTGTCTACGATGGGTTACCTATCTAAAACTCACGGTTTTATTTTTGCACGATGAGTTGTTCGTCCAAACAAAACACGTCTTGGTAAAAAAGGTTTCCACCTACAAGAAATGTTTCGTTCTTCTACTTAATGGATGTGGGACTTCATCAATGCGGGGAATTTAACGAAACATGTGAAGAGCATTAAAGAACAAGCTAGGAATTGAATATACTAGAGAATTGAGATTTAATATGGCTTTTAGCAATTATTTTAAGACTTTCATAATTTGGTTTTTAAACTAATGTAACAGTATTGGTTTGACTTATTTAATTTTCGTATTTAATAATATCTCTGATTATTGTACTACATGAGACGTCAGCCTTATTCGGGGCTGGGTGTTACAATATTGATTCATATAACTAACTTAAGAACATTTTTCATCAAATTACTTAACTAAATATGCATAGATTAAATAAGGCACATGATATACTTATACCTAGATATTGCTATGTGTACACTTTGAATACGGGTCATACTAGACAATGTGTCCCGTATTAGTTGACAAAATATCAAATCAATTTTTTCATGAACTTTTACGGGCCATAATGACTTTAACTTACGGGATTGTGATGAGCCTTATGACCGTAAGTAATATATCATTCATTTTTTTATTTTTTTATTTTTGGATTTAAATGTGCCTTATATATGAGCTATTAAGTTATATGATCATGAGTCTCTGGATGGGCAACCCATCGAGGGTAAAGCGGACAATATATTGGTATGGTTTACTTGAGCTGCTACAAATGATATTAGAGCCAGAGTCGGGTAGGTGTGCTAGCGAAGACGTTGGTCTCCTAGCGGGGGAGGATGCAACATCCCATATTGATTGGGAATGAGAACAAAAGTCTTCGTATATGGTGCTAGATGCCTTCCCTATTAAACACATTTTAAACCGTGAGGGGTGGGTGTTTGTGGGCGTGCCGCCTCCAAAGCGGACAATATCTAGTACAATAATGGCCCCGTAAGTTAAGGTCATTACGAATCGTATTCGATCTTGTAAAAGTTTATGAATTAATTGATTTGATATTTTACAGGCCACTATGAACCGTATTAGATAATACGAATCGTATTCAGAGTGTTGGTGTATCTATAACAAATCCCTTAAATAAAAGTATAACTTGATACACATTTATCTAATATTAGCTTTGATAAACATGTGTTTATGAGTTAATAGAATGAAAATTTATTACTTCTAAAATGATATTTTTAGATAAAATATGATTAACATCTTCCTTATTATAAATAGAATGAAAATTATGTTTCAAAACAACAGTCTTAAAAAATGTCATTTTTAAAAACTTTATTATTATAACTCCCAATTTGAATTATTTTTTGTTTATTAAATGTTTACAATTTAAAAGCACTAATTTTAAGAAATTTTGTAGTTTTAAAAAAGATTAGTGTTTAAAAAAACATTATAAAAACATGTTCTTTTAGAAATATAAAAAAAATGAACACTTAAATTTTGATGAATAGAAATGTAATGCTACTATGTGTATTCGTATTTACTATTTTATAGAGTGTGAAGATTTAAGATAATGATTATTTCGGAAGAATCATTATATCCCATCCAATCACAGCATTCCAACTTTTCTTGAAGGAAACACGATTGCATTATAACAAGAAAACTCTATATTATTAATAGGCAATACAATTACTCTCTATATAATAGAAAAATGTTAGCTACAGTTGTTTGTTAATTATCATTGGAACACATATTTATTTGTCTGCATCTGTTCCACTTGTCCTTCTTTGATCTATTTGGTATGTTCCCAGTTATTAATGCATTCTTTTTATTTACTGTCTCTTTATTATTAGTGAATATATTTCAATCTTTCATATTCAATAGCAATTTCCCGATCGGTTAAAGAGAGAAACATGCCTTCTCGATGACGTTGGGTCAATGGTCAGCTGAGAGTTTTTTAGTTTTCGATGCTATTGTTTTGATTTGATTCAAACGGTTGTTATATTGTGTTTCATTTTTGGATCGATCATGAGCAGAAACTTTGATTTTTTATCGGTCTCTTATGTTTTGATTGTCTGATCGATGACTTCAGACTTCCTTTGTCTTGGTCTTTCGGTTTCTTTGTTTTACCTTCAGGTTGTTTTATTTACCTCGATGGTGATAAAGTTATGCTCATCCGAGAGGTATTGGGATTTCCGGTTTGCTTCTAATAGATGAAGACCCTTTGTTTGGCGGATAGATCATAAATTTTATGGGGATCTTATGTTTCGATTGCTATATATGTCAATGATAATGGTCGTTTGCTAAACTGAGACTTGGTATGGCTTCACCGTTTAATTTGATAAACATCACTTGATAATAATGAGCACAAGCTCACATGAGTATAAAAGATTTTTACGTTTACTTTTGGATATCAATAATGTCATTTGAATATTGATGAAATTAAAACTTGCAACTAGCCATCAATCCATGATTCAATGAAATTTGCTAAATTTGTTGTCTTGGCATGACGAATTTGTTATTTGCAGCCACAACGAGTTATGAGCTTCTTCATGCCTATTTTTGATCAAATTATTCATATGAATAACGGTAATGAATAATTCTAAACAAGCCGCCTTCTGATTTCTCAATGCTTGGTACAAGAGTTATTTAAATTTTCGTGTTAGTCCAATCTAAAAACTTGAAAGGTTGTGATAATAACTACCATTAACCATATGTGTTTTTTCTTTCAAAGAATTTATTATGGTAATATTTTATTTTTGGAATTAGAATTTTTGTCATGAATTTATGCGTGACATTTATCTTTCTAACGATCAAACAATTGATCACAACATCATCTTTTTAATGACCAAACAAAAGGTCGCAACGAAAATGTTACGACACAACGTGCTTGTGTAACCCTCTAGTTAGAATAATAGCAATTAGAAATTTGTGTGAATAGTTAATGCAGGGAAATTGTTGAATATTCCAGTGGTGTGAAAGCTCCATCCCCATTAGTCACCTGCCTACCTTTTTTTATTGTGTGTGAACGAAAAACTTTTTTGTTGTGTGTGTATTGAGTGAGGTTTGAGCTCACAACCTCTTGGTTGTGAGACTCCCTTTTCATTTTTTTGTTTTCTTTTTACATATTTTTTTAAACAACAGACATATTTAACTAACCAATTGACCTAACATATTTATTATTTATTTTTTGTTATGTCTCTGCTACGGTGAAGGCGAGTTTCGTAAGAGTTTGGATGTTACATGATAAAAAAAGCAAAAAAAAAAAAGAAATGAACAGGTTTAAATACTCTTTTGCATACCCTATAGCTATATTTTTAAGATTCCTATTTCGTTTGTTGATCGTATTGTAATGGTTGGATTAAAAGTAAATTAATTTAAAAGAGTTAATACCTATATCTAGTATGCGTAAATAAGAGTAATCTCCATAGAAACCTATGGGAAGTATAAAGGTTTTATATCTGAAAACTGAAACCAAAAAATGTAAAACAAATATTTTTGAATGTTTAAAGTGCAATATAATTTGAGAACAAACAATTAAGACGACAACAAACTTGATTAGGGATTTTGAAAACAATAATGAAAAATACAATCACTTTTGAGTTTCAAATTCAATGTTCCACAATAGATTTAATAAGAATTGGTTGGAAATCATATAAATATAACTTTGTAAAAACACTTAATTAAGGTGATACTGTGAAACAATATTTTAAAATTCACTCACTCACACAATTATCAACTCACAGATATCAAGTATTCACACACACACACACATCAAACAACTCACATCGTAAGAAAAACAAATATGAATGATAGAATGCAAATCCTCAAACATAGACGAGTAGTTTAACTTTAATCAAAATGTACAACTGAATTATAGTGTCAAAAAGAAAACAAGCCACAACCCAATTCAAACTAAAGCCTATTGCTTCACTTACAATAACTATCTACCCGGAAGCGACTACGAACGAATTGCTCATTCATCTAACATGGTTCAATTTGATGGTCAATGGAGGTTGTTCGAGTTTGATCCGGGTGAATTCACAGTGAAATAGTCACTAAAAATCACCTCAAAATTGTCTAGAAAACACACGTAAGAAGTTAGTTGCAGGACCGTTGAAGGCTTGCAATTTACAACACAACAACACAAAGTGGAGAGTGACTCAAACTTAATCAAACAGTGAACTGGATTAACCACAAGATATGACACTAAGAACACAAGTAATTAAATGAGACAAAACCAAAGAACACAACACAAGGAAATGGGTTTTCAAGATTGCAGTATATTGCTTTCTCAGGTTCTATTACAAGCGTTACAAAAGTATATCTTAAGTTACAAGAACAAGAGAATACTTATACTACATCCTACAACCCGGCCATACTATGAAAGCCAGGTTGGTTACAATTGACTAGACACACAACAGAATCAATTGTAGAGTCAAAAGGCAGATTGCCTTTTGACTTGT
>BJCM01083795.1:0-16603 GCA_018326385.1 Flaveria bidentis | reverse complement strand
ATATATATATATATATATATATTCAATCTTTCATGCAAATTTAGATAGGATAGAAGATGTTGAGATGCTACTAAGAGCGAGAAATTCAATGTATGTGTTATCTTGCGTGAAGGGAGTGTGTACTACTATAAAGTTTTATGAAAATTTGAGAGTTGTTAAGTTTCAAAAATGTAGGCTTTGCATATGTTCTCATGATGGATCTGTTTACTTAAGTTCCTTTTTCTAAACAACTGTTTTGCTAATAGTTACATAACAAAATATGCTCAGCTCATAAATTAGTAAACTTATGGTTATTCATTAGGAAGTGGATTAACATTGTATCTGAAAATCATAAAATTTGTTTGGCAGGATATCATACATGCTATGCCTCATGATGCTCATCCAATGGGTGTTCTGGTCAGTGCGATGAGTGCGCTTTCTGTATTCCATCCTGATGCAAACCCTGCTCTTAGAGTAAGTAATCTCTTATTTAAACATGTTCAGATTACCACATCATCAGTGTGGCTTTCTTGTGTAATTGCCTTGCAAAATGGGAAACGGGAGCTTGTGATAACAATGGGGTATAGAATCAGGTGGTTTTGGCATATAATCAGAAATCACTGCGTATGAGTTCGATAACAGGGTAACATGAGAATGAGTATTAATTTCTAGACCCAATTCTTTAGGTGGGTATGCAAAATCCTCCCTAAAGTTCCTGCATAAATATGGGCAGCGTTACTTGTAATAACTAGTTCCACCACTTTATCTGGTAACATCTGTCTTTAACCTCTCTTAGAAAATCATTCAATGTGTCTAATGCCACTTTTCTTAATGCAAACAATTGATATTGACATGGTTCTAAAATTTGTCTTCAAAACCATAGAATTGTCATCTCCACCATTTTAGCTTTATTTATTGAAATTCTAAACTGCAGATTTTCTCTTAGAACTTAATATTTGCGTATCTTAACAATCTGACTTTGTTGATATAGGGCCAGGATCTGTACAAATCTAAACCAGTACGAGACAAGCAAATAGTGCGCATACTTGGCAAGGTTTGAATATTAAATATTTTTATCCCTTTTTCCTTGTAATCTTTTCTTTATTACAAGGTAGAGGTGACAAGATGGGTGAGTTGGATAATGGGTTGAAATGGGTGGTTTTCAGTTTGGATCAAACCTAGCAGGGCCAGGTTGGGTTAATCCTTAAACACTTCTTATCCTTTTTTGCATATAATAAACATGTCGACTATTATTACACTAATGATCTAGATCTTTTGATAAAAACAAATTGCGAGGTTCTATACATTAAAAATTAGGTTTGGATGATTTTAAACCCCCATTTGAGTTTTGACACATTTCTGTTTTATCTGAAAGTTGTAGTTTGATACTTACAATTTCTCAAATGTTATCAATCATTGTGTTAATGGACTATTGATTAATGGTCAGGCACCAACTATTGCGGCAGCAGCTTATCTAAGGATGGCAGGGAGGCCACCTGTTCTTCCTTCCAGCAACCTTTCTTACTCAGAGAATTTTTTATACATGCTAGATTCATTGTATGTTACTTTCATTATTGATAAATAATAATTTCAATTGCCATTTTGCTATTCTTTCTGGGATTTTCTATAAATGTATAATATGTACTATTTATATATATATATATATATATATATATATATTAGTAGACCCAAAAATCTACAACTATACTAGTTAATTTTCTTTAAACCAAGGATTTCATTTAACATTCTTCATGCAACCTTTCAATATTGTAATATACACTTTGTATACTTGCAGAGGTGACAAGTCTTACAAACCCAATCCCCGACTTGCTCGAGTACTCGATATCCTATTTATTTTACATGCAGAACATGAGATGAACTGCTCCACAGCAGCAGCAAGACATCTTGCATCAAGGTAACCATTTATTTTCTTAATTTAACTGCTGAAACTCTATTAATAGCAACTAATGATCATATATGTATGTGCAGTGGTGTTGATGTATACACTGCGCTTGCTGGAGCAGTTGGAGCACTATATGGGCCTCTTCATGGTGGAGCCAATGAGGTATATGCTGATATTTGGTACTGCTAGCAAAATGGGTGGGTTGGGTAACAGGTCAAGCTGACAACCTTTTGTACTGGTCAGCTTGACCCGTGAACACTTAACTCATTTTTAGATATTTTACTAGTAGTTAACATGTTACAGAAAATAAATTATTGAATTAACAATTGAAAATTATGAATAAAATGATAGAGGTGGTTGCATGCATTTAAAACTTTGGATGACCAAATTCTTTTCTGTTTTTGCTAAGTTCTTTGATTTAACCCATAGAGAAAACAGAACCAAATCAACACATTCATTTCTTTGATAATGTAATGATTTGAACATGCAAGAAGATGTTAAATGACTAAAATGAAGGGGATTAAATTTTTATGTTATCTTGGTGGCATAGGCTGTCTTAAAGATGTTGAATGAGATTGGAACTGTTGACAATATCCCAGAGTTCATTGAAGGTGTGAAAAACAGGTCAGGGTTTTTTTTATCTGATTTAGTTAATGAACTGCTGACACATGAATGTCTGGTGTTTCTGAATCTAATGATGATGGTTTTCAGTTGATTTCTGATCATGTACAGTTTATGTCTACAGGAAACGAAAAATGTCAGGTTTTGGGCACCGTGTGTACAAAAACTATGATCCCCGAGCCAAAGTTATTAAAAAATTAGCAGAAGAGGTTTTCTTGATTGTAGGCAGAGATCCCCTTATTGAGGTATTTCAAAGTTCATAAAAATTACAATTCCTAGTTCTTATCATATAGAATATTATGCGGCTTACATGCTGACAACAGGTGGCTATTGCTTTGGAGCAAGCTGCACTAGCAGATGAGTACTTTGTTAAACGGAAGCTGTACCCAAATGTTGATTTCTACTCTGGACTGATTTATAGGTATTTTCTTTTGAAATTTTTTATCCCATTCTGCTTTTGATAATTTTAAAATTATCTACTAAAGTGCAACTTTTTTGAGACAGGGCAATGGGTTTCCCAACTGAATTCTTTCCTGTTCTGTTTGCCATACCACGAATGGCGGGCTATTTGTCACATTGGCGAGAGTCACTTGATGATCCTGACACAAAGATCATGAGGCCTGCACAGGTTTGTTTCTTATTTAGAGGTGTCAATTTGACCCGTTAACTTCTATAACATGTTTGGGTTATGTTCTCAAACAGGTTAAATAAAAAAAGCTAGCTAAACTAACTATGACACGGGTTAAAAGGGACAAAAAAAAAGTTTTTTGTAGATCAATCCAACCTATACTAAAGAACCTTTACATCGTTACACATTTTGACCCATTACCTAAATGCCTGACCTGTTAATTTTGCCACATTTATATAACATGCAAGTTTGATATATGGTTTTCGTGGGATATAATTAGGTATACACTGGTGTATGGATGCGCCATTACATTCCTGCCCAAGAACGTATGCCATCTACTGGAGCTGTAGCGGATAAGCTAGGACAGGTGTCAGTCTCCAATGCCACAAAGCGGCGCTTATCTGGCTTCGCGCGTTGATGTTCAGGAAAGCTGAAAGGGGCCGAGTGTAATGGTTTACATGCTTTCATAATTCATCTCTTTGATTAGTGCGTAATGCTTGTACTAGTATGTATGATCAAGTTCATGTTGAATCAGTGTTTCATTTATCAATCACTGTGATGGTTGCTGTATGAATTATAGTATCTTGTTTTTAAAGGACAATAAAATCACCTACTCCACAGTTGTCAAGAGTATGTGATATGAGAACTGGTGATAGAAATTGAATCTATTGATATTGTACAAGTATCTGTTATTGTTTTCACATTGCTTTCTCTAATGGTTTGATTTTTTTTGGTTTTGTTAATGTGACCTACAAGAACCTTTCTATTTGACTACGTAGTGACAATATCTCAGTATTACTATGCTACTTCGCCCCTATAAACAGCAATCCCATTATTTGCTATACTACTATCGACTAGAAGTTTTTGCTCAGTATGTTTGTTTAATTTAGCTGTCTAGTTGCAGTACATATTTTGTATTTTGTAACGCGCATCTTCCCTTTTGTTCGTTTAAACACCATAAACTAAACTTTATGTTGTAAGTGTTAAAATGATTCTCGTTGTATTTATGGACCAAATAGGTTTGCCATACCATAACACCGATATCCTAATGAATACATAACTTATTCAACAAAATCTAGTGATACAAATCAACTACCAAAAACTCACACAGCTGCTGTGTGTACTGAGTATCATTCTATCTGGTAATCCACCAAAGAATCTTCAATGATGATGATAATTTCTATCATCCATTGTTGCTAGCATTTGAATTCATCTGCTATCAATGGTGGGATAAAGCTGTAACCTTGAAGAGTTTGTTCGAAGATATGCCCCACTCTAAGCAATTTTTCCTGCAGTTATGATATATCACTCATGTTAAATCAATACAGTTTCAAAATCTTAGTTTCATAATACCGAAACGTATGATTATGGAAAACATGGTATCAGGAAGTTGCTCAGACCTCGTCAAATGCAGCGCCGATCATTTGAAAGCCAACAGGAAGGCTAGCAGCGCCGTCTTTAACAAAGCCACATGGCAAAACTAATGCTGGCAATCCGGCCAAATTTACATTCACCTGCATTTGGAAGCACATAAAAGTATATAAAGTTCAAGTTTTATGAAGTAAATATTATTTGGTATTTAAAACTTAAAAGAGAGGCGGCTTATAAGGACTTACGGTCATGATATCGCCAGCATACATCACCAGCGGATCATTTTTGTTTTCACCTGTAATAAAAAAACAAACCATTGGTTACAACTTACAAGATTATAACCTTTCAATCAACAAAAGGTCAAAGAAACTATGGTAAATAAGGTGATCATAGTGGGTAAAGTGGTGATTACCAATTTTATATGCAGCTGATGGAGCTGCTGGTGAAATTAGTATATCATGTGAATCTAATGCTGTCTTGAAGCTTTTCTGGACTACAGTCCTCACCTAAATCATCAAACCTCCATGATCAACATATTAATCAGCATTATCAAGAATAAAATAAAGAAAATACCTGCTGAGCTCGCTTGTAATAAGCATCATAATAACCCGCTGAAAGGGCATATGTCCCCATCAGAATCCTCCTTTTTACCTGAAATAAAGTAGTTATGTTAAATCATTATGAACTTATAAGTAAAGCTATCAATGTGAAAGTTCTTTTCAAACCTCTGGACCAAAGCCATTAGCACGTGAGCCTCCGTAAAGGGAACTCAATTCATCAGAAACCGTTTGATTACCATACCTGTAGATCAAAAAAATATGACTTTCTAAATTAAAAAAAATGGTAATTAAGTGCACAAAATATAAAAATTACTAGAGAACATTTCTATTCATGCTAATTTGCTTGACGTTCCTAAAAAGGGGGAACTTTAAGTGTACAAATCACCTGACACCATCATAGCGCGATAAATTTGATGAAGATTCTGAAGAAGCAAGGACATAGTATGCTGGTAACCCTAGGGAGAAAGATGGCAATGAAACCTGCGATTTGATATAAAACAAAAAAAAATTGTTTAATTACTCATTATTCATTTAGTCAGCCTCAAATATTTGTTATATCAACCATTAATGGTGAATTCGGACCTCAGATACAGTACATCCTAATTCTTCTAGATGAGAAATAGCACCACGAATAGATGAAACAACTTCTTGATCAACTCCATCCCCAAGAGTTTCAGAAATCACACCAACCCTTAGCCCTTTCAAAGGTTGTGATTCAAAATAATCTTTTGAAACAAACTGAGATGTGAAGTCACTAACCTCCTGAAAACAAGATTTCCAACAATCACATCATACAAAAGATATCAAGAACCTGTAATTGGCAGGATCAAGGGTAGAACAAACATACCCTTTTACTACTAGTGGCATCAAGGTTATCATGCCCACAAATTGACTGAAGTACAATGCCAGCATCAGCAACCGACGAGCCAAAGCAACCAATAACATCCAGTGACGATGCATACGCCACCAGCCCATATCGCGACACACGCCCATACGTCGGCTTTAGCCCCACAACACCACAAAACGACGCTGGCTGCCGGACACTTCCACCGGTATCACTTCCTAATGACACCACACACTGCCTAGCAGAAACAGCCGCCGCTGAGCCGCCTGATGACCCCCCAGGTACAAATTCAAGGTTCCATGGATTTGCGGTAACCTACATTGTTAAAAAAAAGCTCTCCCTTAAAGACACCAAATTTTTTAAGCCACCATTTAAAAAAATTATATCAACTGTTATTTGATTATTTTCTACAAAATATTTCCTTGGTCTAAATTTTCTTTTTTTTGTGTACATGTCTTTTATTATAAACCAAAATAACAAAACCTTTATTTTTTTTCCCAACAACTAGACAGTTATTACAACTTTACTATGGCTCCGTCTTGGGTTTTTCTCATCCTTACCACATTATCCTTATTTCTTATGACATTAGTATAAACGTATTCAAAAGTTTAATTCAGTTAATTGAAACTTTATCATAATACACATTGAGCCTGAAATTTACAACTATGAAATTGGGGGAAATTGGAAATACCAAAACCCTAACCTGATAAGCAGATCCTTCAGTGGTACTCCCCATTCCGAATTCATCCAAATTAGTTTTCCCAATTACAATGGCGCCACATTCCTTCAACCTCTTAACAGCAGTGGCATCGTACGGCGGTCGATAATTCTCCAACAGTTTGGATCCAGCAGTAGAGGGCATATCGGCGGTGCAAATGTTGTCTTTAACAGCAACCAACACTCCGGCGAGGGGTCCGACGTCGTCGTTTCGGTCAATCCTTCTGTCGATTTCATCGGCTTCGTTAAGAACGGTTTCTGAGACGTGAAGGAAGCTCTTGAGATGGGGTTCGGTGAGCTGTATGCGGTTGAGGAACTCTTGGGCGAATTGGCGGGTGGTTTTTTCGCGGGAAAGGATGGATTTTTGGATTGTTTGGATTTGAGAGGTGGGGAGTGCGGCGGAGATGCGGTGGTAGTGGCGGTGGCGGTGGTGGAGGGGTTTAGATCTCCGGCAGTGGTGGAGGAAGATGCGAGGGTTTTGAATTGAAGATAGCATTTTTGAGCTTCTTGGAGGAGAAACAATGAACATCAAATCAAATATTACCACGTCCAATATTGTTATTAACAACGTGGCATTTAAATTATTTTTCTCTTTATTTTTACGGCAAATACACTTACTTTGTTAGTCATAAAAGTTTTTTTAACGGCAAATGTACGACCCTGCTTTGGATGATAAATGTTATTTTAATTGAACTCACATATCCGTTTTCCAATTAGGACCACACTTCAACCCCTCAGGAGGAAATTCTAAGAAAATCCTCTGACTTAACTTTAAACATTTTGCTTAAAATAAAACTTGAACTCATGACATCTTCTTATTTATATGTCATGCATATCTTACTTTAACCAGTTGACTAAGGATTAAAAAAGTTTTAACTAGTTTTGGAATGCAAGGGAACTAGTTTTGTGATTTTTTACATGTGCATTGTAAAAAGGGAATCTAATACAGAAAAATTAGGTAAAAACTTTTGTTTATAACAAAATAACAAAAACATATATTTGTTTTTTTAATTAACCATTAAACCGTAAGGGGTATTCATGTATTCGGTTTTTGGTTCCTCGATTTAATCGGTTTGAAAATGTTTTAGGTGGAAACCAAAAATCAAATGAATTCCGTATGTAGAAAACCAAACCAAAAAAGAAAAAGAAAGAAGAAAAGACAAAGGGGCCAAAACACACAGATTAGAGATTACAATGGAGTATAACGGCTAAACAAAAAATATGGATAAAAGAATACATGCACCGTTGTTCTCTCGATATGGGCTAAATAACTAGACTAACATATGACTATTGGGTTGGGCTTACTAAATATATGGGCTATAGTTTTATATACACCAATGACCAACTCGGGTTATTCGTTAACCGTATTGAAAATTTTGAAACCGAGTATTATACCTCAGTGAACTCTCTTGAACAACCAGCATGAAAGCATAAACATTAAAAATAACATTTAAGGATGATTAACCTTAACGGTACGCATGCCAATAAACGATCTTATCTAGCAGTCAAAAGGATCGGAGATCCGTTGATAACGTGTTGGTAAGTTGGTAACATAATTAGTCAAGTTATATTTTCAGACGGACATCAATGGAACCCAGCTTTACTTGGGAGCTCCGACGAATATCATACTAAAAACTTATTGTTTATAGTGATATGATTTTTGAGAGTTGTTTGTTAAAATCGCTTAACATCTCTTACCTCTAAGTTAAGTTTGTATATAAACAAACCCTTTAAAGTGGTTATATGATTATTAAGGTGCGTCACAATAACATATTGCGTTTTGTTATAGAGGACTGTTCAAACACTTAAAAGAATTGTTCAAAATCAACAACGTATTTTTATGTTGACTTGTAATAAAAGAATGTCTTTGGTCTTTTAAAGTAATACAATATACAACCAGATAGATTACAGCTTGCAAAATTTTATCCAAGAAATATACGGTGGCCGAAAACATTGAACAACTTCAATATAAGTATTATTTCGTCATAGTCGGTAATAAGTCTTTTAAATTAATTATTTCGGTACTGGTGACCTCATATTATTATTGTAGAGTATTAAAACTAATTAATTCTCATTTCGAAGATTTAGGAGATAGATGATGAGGCAGCTGACGTGGAGCTGGGAACCCACTCGTAAAGCCACAAACATTTAAGACAATCTATTTAAAATATTTTTATCAACATAAAAAAGCCAAAATAGATTGTTGACCACCCTTCAACACACATTTTCTAATATAAACTTACTCCATTGTTAGAATTATTGTATTTTGTAATATTTTATTTTACTGTTATAGAAACACCAATTGATCAACTAAAGATTGAATGAATCTTATTAAGAATATCAAGAATCAACATGAACTACAAATTTGAACTGTAACTGATTTCGGAAGAAATCCAGCTTCGGAAGAAAACTTTCTCCTACTCACGATACACTCTGTTTATATAGAGCTCTTTCTCTTCAGTAGTTTTATAAAGCTTTCTCTTCAGTAGTTTTATAAAACTTCTTCAGTAGTTTTAGGAAGTGCTTCTCAACTATCAAACAATGTCACAACTAGTCCCTCTAGTTTAAACATGACTTTATTTAACAACTATCAAGACGTCCCTTGAGCCTTTAAAACACACTTTATCTTGTCATTTTCTACGAACAAATATGAAACGAACTAGAAAACATAACGTATTATTCGGGACACTGAACGTATAAAAATAATCTTTGTATCACTTTCAAACGGAAGCATTTATCATTTAACATGAGCTCCGGACACGGTTTTATCCATTCAACATCAGCCAACTTTAAAAATCAATTAAAAACGACTTATACATTTTTGCAATCCTATAAATTCATCAATACACATGCATATATTCATCTTCACTTCAATCTATCTATTCAATCATCAAACATGAATACACCATTAATCTCTAGCTTCCTCTTTGCTTTCTTTATCATCATATCTCACTACTCAATCGATGCACAACCCTTCGACTACCCGACCGCGAATCTTTCAACCACGTGGACCAACAACGAGACCGCACCCCACTCAGTATCCTTCACAGATGGATCAACGGTCCGAGCGATCCTCCTGAGAGGATGTTCGGGCCAAGATTCGCCTGCGGGTTTTACTGCAACGGAGCCTGCGAATCTTACATGTTCGCAGTTTTCATAGTCCAGACCAATAGCGGGTCGGGTATTGTCCAACCCGCTATTGGCTTCCCTCAGGTTGTTTGGTCAGCCAACCGCAACCACCCGGTCAAACTCGGGGCCAAACTTAACCTTAATGCTGATGGAGACTTAGTCTTCCAGGATGCAGATGGTACTCAAGTTTGGTCCACCAACACTGGTAATAAAAATGTTGTTGGTATGCAGATAACAGATGCCGGAAACTTAGTGTTATTCGACGCTGATAACGCGATCGTTTGGCAGTCATTCGATCACCCGACCGACAGTTTAGTACCTGGGCAGAGGCTGTTTGAACAACAGAAGCTGATTGCTAGTGTTTCTTCAACAAACTGGAGTGAAGGTTTGTATGCTGTTGAAGTCACCAACAGAGGCTTGTTCGGTTACCTTGAATCGAACCCGCGTCGGGTTTATTATGAGTATGTGATCGATGGGAGTGATGGAAGTGAAGAGAGGAGTTATGTTAGGTTCTTGAACGGGAGTTTGGCTTTGTTCATTCATTCGGCTGAGCCGAGCGGCCCCGACGGGGCAATTTCGGTGCCGCTAGCGGCGTCGGCGCAGTATATGAAGGTGATGGCGGATGGGAGTGTGAGGGTGTGGGAATGGCAGTCGGAGTGGCGGGTGGTGGCTGAATTGTTCGGAGTTTCTCGCCGGAGTTTGTGATAATATTTGGAGTATTAGTTGAAGATATTGTTGTTACGTTGCATGTGTGTATAATAAATGAATGACTACGTGTTATGTGTGTGGTATACAGTATACTTATATGTTGAATCTGAATAAATTAAATAAATCATACATTTTATTGAAATAAATTACTAGTTTTCGTATGCATGATATGTGTAGAGGAAACCTGCTTATTGTAGAATTTAAAAAAAAGTATTTACAGCATTATTAAGTTTAATTATTATATAAATTAGTGTCTGCTCTAACCGAAAGCGCGCTGATAAATTAAGTAATATTCTTACTGGATTAATGTAAAATATACATATAAGTAAATATTTATAGAGTCAAATTTGTTTTAAAAAAAAGTTGTAATATCTATAAAAAAATTGTTTTAAAGTTAATGCAACTTTAACTAATACACCATCTGGTAAAAGCTTATTATAGGTAAAATGTAACTCTTTTAGAATGTAACATTTGTCTTATGATTATGTTAACTTTATTTCCTTTTATTTGTTGTTACCGCAACCTAGCGCTTCCTATTGCCAAATCCTATCTCAACAAACAATTTTGTTCTATGCTAATACTCCTTGTTAGTAATGGTTTTAAAAAAGATTATAGTAACTTTTTATTGTAAATTTTATTAGATGGTTGGTGCATGCTCAAAAGTTACTAAATCATGTTGTAACTTTGCTTATCATTATTACAACAAAAATGTTCACAATTCAAAAACATGAATAATACATACATGCATGCATATATATGTAATACTACAAAGTGGCGGACTAGTTGGATTTTTTCCTATGTGGTTAGTTTTTTCTAATGCTCTGACTTGTTTTGACTTAGACGTCCTAAATGTTGGTTTGGGTCGAGTCGGTTCACATAAATAATTTGCATTAAAACCAATAGAACTAAGAACTACAATGAGATTATGAGGGTTGTGAGATGATTATGACCAAGAAAACGAAATGCACCATTGATTACATTACTTTAAAGAATAAAAATAAACAACTTAATCAAATCTAATACTAAATCTTTTTCTTCATGCTCAATCTTATTTTTTAAATGCAGGATGTGTAGATTGATTTTTTCTAAGCTCAAGAGTCATCATTCAAAAAATCTCGAAGGTCGATTAAAAAACCATAATTTACATAATAGATAATATAATAAAAACTACGGGGTCGGTTTGAGCCCAATATTGCGGGTTCATTCATGTACATTATGAGCATTTATACATTACAACAATCATAGGATTAAACAGATTGTATATAAAGACAAAGTGCATCTTGAAAAGCTAGGAAATGAGGGAGTCATTTCCTCCCTATTTCCCTTAGACTGGACAAAAATGTACAACTTGATGAATTATCATATTTTAAGGCTATAAATACTACCTTCAATAAGCATTGATGCACACCATTCTTCAAGCAAATTATTAGTTGCCAAAAATGGCCTCAATCTTAAAAGGAGGAGGACTTGCCTTGGCTCTCATTATTCTCATTGTATTCAGCTCGTCTTACCGAACTATATATGTAGCCGAAGCGCGAATCCCATACATCCTTGCACGCCAACTGGGTTAGTTATTCTCAAAACATTTGATATTATAACCAAATGCCACTTTTACTTGACTTTTATCACTTTACTATATGATAACTTGTATAATAAAATCTCTCATGTTTTATTTTTTTGATTTTCATATGTGCAGCTACCAATTGCGATTCACCGGTACAAAGAGATATACCGGGGTGTGGAGGCGGAAATGAAAGTGGTGGACCATCAGGACCATCAGGTGGTTCGACACGAGCTCCTAGCAGGTGCAGGAACAATTGTTGTGGAATGACTATGTTTGGAGAGTGCATATGTTGCAATTAACATTAGAGGCTAATACGCAATATCGTATCAAATAACGACTCTTTGTGCTTTCTTTGATATTGCCGAATAAAAAACCTTCCATTTTAGATTGCAAATAAGATCATTTGATGTGAAGACAACCAATAAATATGTTATTCTACGTTGTTAATGAGATTCCATTCGCCAAAAGTGAATTATACACAAGCAACACATAATCACTCAATCCGTACAGCTATGAAATTTAGGATCTAATACGAAAACACATAATATATGGGGCTCAACTGATCGTAATGATCGATCCACCAATGACAACTCTAATGATTAAATTTAACCAATTTCATGTTAGGTTTACATACTCTCTAGCTAGACGTCAATCCTCAAACTCTCACTTTCTAGTGTTGTTGTTCAGATGGTTTTTGTACAATATTTTCTATCAAGCTAGATATCACACTTACAAATAGATATATCTACAATAAAATTAAGAAACTAACGAATTAAATTGCTCTTGAAGTTCCTTATGTGGCCCATTTTCATTTTCTCGCATCATGTAAGATTGCCCAATGAGCGTTGTCGGGTTGTGAGGTTAGTTATTTGTTTACTTTCATGGTCGTCTAGATTGGTGGGTGGTCCTTCACTAGCTCCCACATAACATGTAGTTCGTTTGAGAGTCTCCACTTAAGTCCTAAATTTAATACCACTTGCATTATTCACTTTTTGTGATAATACTAGAAATTAAGTTTGGGGACGCGGTATTTTGCGGGATGATATATATCAACATGATTAAGTATATAAAAAATATTTGGGGTAATAACATTGGATAGGATGGAAAATGTTTGGTTGGGTTGGAGTTCGGCTAAAAACGTTCATTCTTGTAGGGTGTGGATTAAGATTTTACATAAATTTGTAGAAGGATTGTTGCGTAGAAACATATTTAGAGTTGTGTGAAATTGTATAAATTTTTAGTCGTACTTGTAATTTCTATAATTAAAAGAACCAACGGCTATTTTTTTTATCAATAATTTCTATAATTTTTAGTCGTACTTGTATAAATTTTGCGTAGAAACATATTTACAGTGTAGGCAAAACCCAACTTGATTACCAAACAACCCAATTAACCTAAGACTCATTAGTGAATACATATTCTAATTAAATAGAAACTTAACCCACAATCTAACTTGGATAATTAGTAAAATTAAACCAAACTTAACCGACTAGTCAACTTAAGTCCAAACTTCACAGGCTTATGAATCAAATAAGAAATTACCATTTTAATTTCTAAACTATATTAGATAGATATTCTACTCCAAACAACTTTTCATTTAAACTTCCCCCTTGGAAGAATAATCAATTAATCTTAAGCGAAGTGGTGATTTCCTTGCACGACAATTCATTACCTATACAAGTTCTTGATGGTTCATGCACAATTAATGTATCCAAATAGTCTAGTTCAACAATGAACAACAATTAAGAATCTTACATAAAGAAATTATTGTGTTCTGATTTCAAATCGATAGATGTTTCCGGTGAAGGCTGGTAAAACTTTTAATATGTTTTCTTTTGCATTATAATATCATGTGACCAAACAACTTGCAAGTGAAGACAAAGTGCAGGTTGAAAATTAAACCAGAAATGAGTGAGAGCATGGATGTTTCCACTAATGGGTAACTATTTGCATCATCTTTTCCTCCCCATTTCCATTAATACTAAACAAAGAATACAGTCAGTAACATGTAACAAAGCCTATAAATAAAAGCTTTAATAAGCACAGACACATACCATTCTTCTTTCATTAACTGCTAAAAATGGCCTCGATCTTAAAAGGGAAACTCGCCATCGCTCTCATCATTCTTGTCATCGTACTCAGCTCGACTTTTCAAACCATATCGGTTGTTGAGGCTCGAAACCCATACATCCATGCTCGCGAACTAGGTTTGTTTTTCTCAACTATTTTCAAAACTTACAATATCACTTTCTATATGCCAGATATATATTTAAAAATGATATGTTCAAGTTAGCTACAAATTGTGCATTTCTTGTTAATTTTCCTGATAAAATAATTACAAACTATTATATGTGTAGCTAATGATTGCGAACATTCACCGATACAAGGAGATGAGGGTGGGTGCGGAGGCGGTGGATCATCCGGATCTAATCCACTGAGTGGTCCTGTACCAGGCTCCAGCCGATGCAGGAACGGATGCTGTGGTGGAAAGTGGGAAGATTGCATATGTTGCTCGTAGCATTGGAGGCTAAGGATTTATGTCATCGAATAACCAATCTTTGTACTTTCTTTATTGTTCAATAATAATCTCTTGTTTAAATTGAAATATAAGTTTTAATGTCATTTACTAAATAGACTAGACTTTCATCTCTGTTATTTACCGTTCTCATATTATGTTTACATATTCTTTTAAGTGTCCTCGGACTCAGACTTCGTAAAACAGATGGTTTTTCTATGATATTTTCAGTCAGACATCGCTAACAAATTACTATATGTACAATGAAATTAAGAAACTAACGAAGTTGCTAGTGATATCCATCAGCATTTGCGAATTTTCAATCTAAGGGATCATTACAAATCAGGTGCCTATGATTGCAATATACTAAAACAAAAATTGCATGTATTTTTTCTTTATTCTTTTTAATAGTATATTTGTTCAACTTAAAATAGAGCTGGTAAAACAGGTTTTAACGTGTTTAACATGTTAGAGATGACGCGCGTAGTTTTGGTATAAAACATGTAAAAGACTTGTTTAACTACCTATATATTATGTCTATAAATTTTTTTATATGTTTTTATCAACCAAGAATGTAAAATAATGAAGTCTAGTCTCTTGATTTTTTAATTATTTTGAAAAATATAAAAACTAAAAAATAATTTTTATTAAACAGGTTTAATTGTGTCATAAAAAGGTCGGCAATTACCAGCCCGTCTTAAAGTTCAAATTGTATTTATCCCTTTATTCAATGAAGGGAAAAAGTTTTCAAAAAACAACCATTTTAGTAAATATTTGTTAAATCATCCATTTTGGTAAATAAGTTTTTCATTAACAAATGGTAAAAAAAACTCCTTTTTATGAGACATTTTTGTATAGTTAGAAATAAATAGAAGAGATATTTAAAATTGTTGTATAAAATTTATATTAATTGGTTGGTATTATAGTGTTTGATTTATTTAAAAAAAAATTAAAAATAGCCATAGAGGGGGTGGGGGGTAACGACTATTTTTTTTTAAAGTGACAAGATGAAGACACGACGTGTCTATGCCATGCTACACCAAAATTCATTGTGTGAGGGGCCTTATAAACGATGTTGTTGTGGCGCGTAACGGGTCGTCGAGCCCACACAACGAGTGCTTCACTTCCAACCTGACAACAAACAATCACAAAAAATATACAATCTCCAAAATATAGAAAACAAAATACTAAGAGTTCTGTTCATTGTATTTTGTCATATTTTTTGGTACTGTAATGGATTAGAAGTTTATACATTTATCCATTACAACCCATAGGATTAAACAAATTGTATTTGAAGACAGTGAATCTTGAAAAGCCGGGAATTGAGTGAGTCATTTTCTCCCTTTTTCCCTTAGACTAGACAAATTAAAATATGGTAGTCTAACAACACCTTGACGAATTACCATATTTGAAGGCTATAAATACTACCTTCAATAGACATTGATGACCACCATTCTTCAATCAAATCATTAATTGCCAAAAAATGGCCTCAAACTATAAAGGAGGAGGACCTGCCTTGGCTCTCATTATTCTTACCGTAATGAGCTGGTCTCACCGAACCATATATGTAGCCGAAGCGCGACTCCCATATGTCCTCGCGCGCTAACTGGGTTAGTTATTCTTAAAACTTTTGATATTATAACCAAATACTACTTTTAGTTAACTTTTATCACTTCAATATATAAAAAGTTGTATAATCAAATCTGTAGAGAATTTTGAGGAGGCTGAAGCAACCAAAGTCGTCCTTCAGCGAACTTCAGCTGTTGTGACAACCGCTGTTGTGACAACCGCTGTTGTCTTCAGCTGTTGTTTTCAGATTAGTCTTCAGCTGTTTTCTTTAGCTGATTGTCTTCAGCTGTTGTCTTCAGACTTAGTCTTTAGGTGATTGTCTTCAGCTGTTTTCTTCAGCTGATTGTCTTCAGCTGTTTTCTTCAGCTGTTGTCTTCAGCTGTTGTCTTCGGACTTAGTCTTCAGCTGTTGTCTTTGGACTTAGTCTTCAGCTGTTGTCTTCAGCTGTTGTCTTCAGACTTAGTCTTCAGCTGTTGTCTTCAGCTGATTGTCTTC
>BJCM01083794.1:0-13504 GCA_018326385.1 Flaveria bidentis | reverse complement strand
CAAAGAAATTTTCGGATGTTTATGAATTTGAAGTTTTGTTTTTCATGTTCAATTTAAGTTTTCTATTATCTAAAGTTCTTTAATTCATTTCATATTATACACTATTTAGACGTATAAGCACTAATAGAGAAAACGTACTAATATTAGATGTAGCTAATTTAAAAATTATGCATAAAAGTTGATATACAGAGTATTATCTGATAACATTACAAGTTACGAACTATTTTAAACAACAACAATATTTTTAGATTGAACCCGTGCGTTACACGGGTCTTTAGCCTAGTTGTTTTATAAAGTATCATGCACAAATAAATTTTTCTTAACAAAATGTTATAAAAGGTATATAAAAATGTTTATTATATAAATAGATTATTCATGTCCAAGGGTCAATCAAAAATAGATATAAAAGTATCTTATTCATCTTAACTAGTTAGGACAAGAAAAGTATTGAACCACAAAGAATTAAAGGCCGGTGTTTTATGGAAATTTGCTTCATAAATTTGATATCTATTGATGTCCATATCCATAATCTTTTTCCCGGAGTGGCTGTTTGGAAATGAAACATTAGTGAACTTGGTCTCTGTTGTGGGGCATCTAACACTCGTCACAACCATCCGATTTGGCCACAACCATCCGATTCGGCCACAACCACCATCACCTAGTGCCTGCCACCACCGCCATCGCTATTGCCTTCTACCTCACATCCACCACCATCCTTCACCATTGCCACAACCAAGCCGCACACCTCCACCATCCTTGATTGTTGAATCGCCTTAATACTCAAACTCATTACAAAACTGAAATTACAAGTCTTAAACTTGTTACTAAAAAAGGATAGTACCCAAACCTAGGATCCACTCTAAACCACAAAGATTATTTGTGCGATTAACTCTTATTTTATATGGTATTTTGTTTTCTTATTTGCTCTCCGTTACAACATTTCTCTCGTGTTTGCTAGCACATATATATTGGTTGGTTGTTAGCTCGCTTTCCAGATCATTTCTCTTGTCTAACTGTCACACCCTCAAATTCCACGTGCAGGGTTTTACCTCAAGGCGTGTGACAAAC
Organism: Flaveria bidentis; assembly: GCA_018326385.1. Classification (NCBI taxonomy): domain Eukaryota; kingdom Viridiplantae; phylum Streptophyta; class Magnoliopsida; order Asterales; family Asteraceae; genus Flaveria; species Flaveria bidentis. The sequence goes on along the minus strand of BJCM01083794.1, from coordinate 12,436 downwards.
CAGGATCTCAGACACGGTCATATCAAACGACACTATATGAACTTAAATAAATGTTTGAACTTTAAATCAGAATAGTCACAAACGAAATAAACATCAGTGCGGAAGCGTAAATACGAATGTAAATTAATATTAAAAGTTCCCAAAGTACTATGCCAAAATAAAATGTTCAAAGCAAAATAAATGAGTTTTATGATGCATGTCCTGAGTGCGTTCATTAATTGTGCAACATGAGCTTAAGCGTTCCTGTGACCTAAGAAAACATGCTAAAGTGTGTCAACATAAAGTTGGTAAGTTCACAGGTTTAATAACAGATAAAAAGAAGTGTTTGTAACTGTTCGAATGGTAAAGTAATTAAAGCATATCGATAGGTAGCTAGCCTATAACGAGTTACTTAGTGTTTCAAACCGAAGCTGACTGTTTGTATGTTTGTTGCCTTCTCGTCACGTCTAATCCAGACAATGACAAATGTTAGGTCAATAACGCACCCGTTTGACCTCCAATCAAGCTAGCGCGACTAGCCCGAGCGGGGTTTGTCAAACCCAGTAGTACTACTCAGAATTACCTCGCTACACATTACTAACGGTTCGAGAATGTAAGGACTTTTAAGTATGTTTGCACTAACATAAAAGACGATAAACAATAATAATATAAACCATTTATAAATAAAGTTTGCATGTTTTCTCCCCAAAAAAAAAATATAAAATAGGGGCCGTGAAGACTCACCTCGAGTGCGTTGCAACATATAAGTGTAAGCACAAAGGATCGGGTTCCAATTAACCTGAGTTTCATTTAATATTGATTAAGATTAAATATTAGTAATAGAATTAATTACTCGAAATAGAATGGTATGGTTCACGATCATGGTTCGGTTACGATACGGGCTATCGGTGTTTCTCATTCTCAAACAAGTACTACCATACACAAGCTCACACAAACATAAAAATCAGTTATTCACGCACATCAGATCATACATGAAGGTATTGTTTATATATCTTTAATTATAAGAGTTTTTATAATAAAACTCATATGTCATACATTTATTGTAATTTCTCTAAACACAAATCTATACATTATTTTGAGATGAAACCACTTGGAGTTGCTCCAAAACTCATGGGGTTACTTCCCAAATCATTAACTTTAACCATAACTTTATCAAAATATAAATCATGTATCAAAACACTTGATCCTTTGTTTGCTGTCAAGTTTTGACCTACCTTCACTAAAAAGACAATAACTTTAGTTTTACAGGTCCAATTTAATTATGGTTGGGCTTTCTGGAAACTAGATTCAAAAATACATAATTTGGACCCAAGAAATGCAGTGATTAAGGTTGTTATCATCAAGTTATAACGTGCACAAGTTGGCTAACAGAATTTGCCAAAACACACACATAATATACATGCATTCATACACCCAAGTATACACACATTCAAGTATTCATATTAATACAACCATATATAAAATATATGCATCCATAATTGTATACATTTCAGAACCCATTTATAACTAATACACACTTCCATTTACATTTAATTGCACATATATACACTAATATTAAAAGAAATGAAACACCCATGCAGCAGCAGTGGAGGCATAAGCACCCATTCCCACTTCGTGCACCCCTCAAGAATCCCCATGCGCCTACCTACACTTCATGACAATGCCCATGCAAACATTCATACATGTCATGCACCCTATACCCAAAAATCGCAAGGCACACACACATGCGCATACATAATTTTTCATAAAAAAATACATGACCAACCCACCACCAAACACACCCACCACCGCATATATATATACATACATATATTCACGATGCATAGATAGATACATGCGTACGTCTACTTCCCTTCGGCTAACACCCCAACCGAAACTCACCATACTTAAACATAAGTATGAATACGAGCAAACGCAGCCATGAAACCTTATGCAAAACGTACACAACGCATAACAATGTAGCACATAAAAGCACCGGCTCGAACGCACACCCAAAACAAACCAACCCCGACAGCCCAACGTGAAAGGAAACCGTAGATCGAATCCCGAACCGTAACGTTACAAACCCGAATAAGTAAATAGGAAATCGTACCGCACGGTGCCGCTTGATAGTTTCACGGTTGCTCCCCGGTGGTCGAGAACCCGCAGTGATGGAGGAAGGAGTGGCGGAATGACACACGGTGGGGACTCACTGTGGTTGGAGGCTGCCACAAAGATCAAAAGATTATGGTTGCTCGCGAGTGGAGAAAGGGGAGGGGCTGCCGAATAGGGTTTCAGAAACGGAGAAGGAATGGGGTCGGTTAATTTGCATTAATAATATTAATTTGCATTATAGTCCCTCTCTTTATTATGATTTGCATTCTAGGTGTTTTAATTAGTTTAGGTTAAATTAAAGTTACTAATAATAAAAATAATAAATATTAACCAATTTTAGTTAATAAATGAAATTACTAACTATAAAATAAAAAAGAAAGGTTATATTAAGGAAACAATGTTAACCTGGAATATACGGAGTGTTACACTAACCACTTCTTTTTCCTCTTTTTCATCGCTTCATTTGCCTTGGGGATCACATTTTATAAATTATTGATTAGGGCTTTATTTCAAATCAAGATCTGTCGAGCTTGAAACGTGTGACAAACGTATGAAAGAAGAGAAAACCACATAGAGCTAAGAAAGCGTAATAAAAATTATGTATTACAATAAATTTTATCTATAAAGAAAAATATAAAGAAAACTGAATCTAATTATAACTTTTAAGTATGATAAACATAATTACAACGAAGTTTTTTTAAGCACAACTAATTAATTATAATATAATAATATAATATTTATCTTTCAAGTATGATAAACATAATTAATTTTATCTATAAAAAAGTTTTTTTAATTACTAATTACTAATTTTTTTATTCATAAAATGTTGTATCTTATGTTTAATGGGTTGTATATTTGGTTTTTTATTTTTAAATTTTTACTTTTGACCCTAATACTTTCACATCTTTTACAATTTAACATCTATAATTTTTCACTTTTAATTTTGTCCCTTATGCTTTTCCTATTTTTTAATTTTTCGTTCAGAATTTTATGAGTTAATACACTATAACGTTGGCGTGTGGTTCAAAGTTTACGTTTATTTTTTTCCTTTAACGGTTTGTCACAACATGTAGGTCTTAGATCAACATAGTTTTTAATGGTTTACATTTCACGTGTGGGATTCAACGTTTTTATGTTTACTTTCCGTTCGATTCTATATTTTTTGTTTTAATTTCTTTTTTAATACTAGCTTTTTCGGTGGTAGTAGTCACTGACAGTGATACGACATGATGTTACTTAGCATAGTTTTATGCCCCCCGGCAATACTAGGTATGATTAATATATATCTCTAACATCTCCCTTAAGCTACACGTTGGCTTTAATTTGATGTCTATCTTATAATAAAAAAGGGAAACTAAAAACATACAATTAGAGTAACCCGATGTCATCGGTTTTCGCTACTGCTAATGGGTTTGTCACCATTCTGATTAGCAACCCATCTTTGCGAACAAAGCCTATTCTGCAAATTCAAAAATTAGTTTACGATTGCTTTCGCGACATAAAACATTATTAGATTTTACAACTGAAACTATAAGTGTTAAAGGTGTCATTTTTATGTTTGATACGTGTGTTAATCGCGTCGTTTATAACCTATTAAACACGATAAAACACGATTTGTCAACCCTACTTTTGACAATGTGTCGTTGGAAAAATATTTCCAATGGATAAAATCCTTCAAAAATTTCAAGAGTCAAAAGGTTAGCGACGAGAATATATCGATGATGCTACATTGGAAACTGTCCGTGGGTGAAAGCTTTTCCTACGACACATTGTCGTTAATACACCGATAGAAATCCGCCGCAAGAATTACCGACTCTCATCAAAATTCAAATAAAATTTAATTTAGTTAACAACATTTGTCATTGATTCTTTGTGGTTCTCTGTGGAGAGAACGAATTGAATAACTAAACTTAATAACGGAAGGGCTTTAGTGTTAATATTGTAAAATAGTTTAACTGGTCAAAATATAATTCTAATTACATGTAGAGTCATTGTGTAAACATAGAAAGATAGAAACTGTAAATACGTACGTGGGTAATCACAAAGCAACGTTATTATGTCAATCACATTGTTTAAATTGGGATTGTCAAGAACGATTTAAATGTGTATAGGTGTCATTTTTAAATGTAGTAGATTCAACTTTCAACATAATAAGGTTTAACATACCCTCTTATTTAGATTGATTAATATTTACTCTTTCAAAACAAATTTAAAGGGTTCAAAATTTTTTTGAACGACTCAAATCTACTAGTAATTTCTTGCACTTTTTGTCAATTAGAGGATTTAAATTCTTGAACTCAAGTATAAAAACATAACGTCCTTCTCACTCTGACCATTTCTTTATCGTAATAGGCCTATTTTGGTTAAAAGTTAAAAAAAATCCTGTAAACCAACATATGACTTCAATTATATTTGTGTCATTCAAGGAACAATTAAACTAACCTTTGGTTATCTAACTTAGGCATCATGCTCACTCTTTCTTTAGTCGAAAACCTACAATTAATTATAATCTTACAAGTACGAAACTGAATAAATCAATGTTTGATGGCAAAAGTTTATCAATAGAACAACATGACCCTCGAATTCATACAAGGTTTAATTTTATAGCCATAACAAGCATTAAAATATGGGAAAATTCTTAGAAAAATGTACAAACCATTAATCCTTGGAATTGGAATCACGTGATGCGATTAAGACAAAACCCCTCCACCAAGTACTTATTTAACTAGAGTATAAAACATTATATTCGTAAAGATAAAGCTAACTTTAACGATTTATTAATAAAGGGTAACTATAACGATTTATTAATAAAGAACAAACACAATGTAAGAGTCTGTTTTCACAACTCGAATTTATGATTTTCATGTCACATATCAGCAACTTACTAGTGATTTGATAAAATTACTGAGTTAAAAAAAATCTAAAATAGCAAAGGAAATTACCTTAGATTATGAATGCTCTCTCATATCTCTAACACATTGGTGATCTATGAGGTATGCCCTTTCTTCTACTCATGTTTGAAGTCATATCCTCATTAGAATGAACCTTATCAGAAGATCTACCACAATTGTATAATCCACTTCTCTTCTTTTGGCTAACAAACTCAGTGCACATCATACTCATCTTTTCTGAACCCGATGAGCCTGAGCACGCACTCATTGGGTCATCAAAATCAGTGATGGTTGATTGGTGTGTCTTATTTTTCATTTCATCCTCTCCACTGTCATTTGGAATGAAAAAATCCGGACCAAGTTGTAAGGAAGTGCATATCCTTAGGAATGGTGTGAGATCTTTATAATGTTTGAGTATAAAATCCACCTACGATATTTCAACGACAATATAGTTCATATATATATAATTCAATTTGCATGTAGTGGTACGGTCAAATTTCTATGCAATGTATTCTTTGTATGGCAGATACACTAGTCAAATATCCTATATATTATAGAGGTGTTAAAATATTAGGTTGTGTTCACAAAATCTAAAAATAATTTCACATAATTGAATACATCAAGATCATGAAAATTATGTCAAACATGAGAACTTAAACATGACTTGCTTATTCATGGGACTGGCTTAACCTATTTCTATTTTATTTATTTTTATTTTGTTCATATTAATTACTTCTCAAAAATACAAATTCTTATCCGAATATACAAATTATATTTAAAACTATTGTGTTTAAAGTACAGATTTTAATTCTTATGCCTTAATTAACTTAAAATACCTACAAGTTTATGTTACATTATAATATACCTTTTAGAAAAACAAGATAATATTAAAGGGTTAGCCCACTTGTGTTGATGACTTGGATCGAGACCATTTTGCTAAACATGAACAAAAAGAAAATATAATTTGTCAACCACCTCGATCATTTGGTCAAACATGTTTCCTTTACTTCAGAAACTGATACTTTGGTCAACAAGAGAAAGGATATATCATATATGTATTTGTTGTTTAAAGGAGAAACATTGGGATAGGTAAGGGTGGCCGCTTAAAACAATATTTCATCGTTTTCTTATAAATTATAAATAATAATGTTCTTAAATAGTTATAAGTTTTCATTTCTTTTATAAATTAAGTTTACAAGTCTATAACCCTACTAAAAATAAGAATTTTATAAAATAAGAATTTTATAAAATAAGAATTTATAAATTATTACATTTATAAAAACAAAAATTTTCATATTATTTTGGAAGTTATATAAATTATGAATTATTAAAATTTTATAAAGTAAACTTACGGTTTAATTAATGTACAAATCCAAATTATACCAGTGGTGTACGTACATACGCGGTAAACCTCCGAATATTATTGTAATTGTGCAATTTCAAACTATAGATAGGTTTTTAGTTCACAATGTCATGAGTTATTCAGTAACAATTATAGGCTTTAACTCTACAACTTTAGTGTTTTAGTTCACAGTTTGAAAAACATTTACAGGCTTATATATGACTAAAATGAAACTCAAACAACTGTTTTGATGTACAACTTCTTTCTTTCTTGAAACTAGGTAGATCATAGCTTTCTTCTTCTTAAGAGCAGAATATTATAACACACTTTAATATATTCAATTATGAAATCAGGTCATGTGTACGTGTTTAGAAACAATATTAATTAGTTAGTTAGGGTTTATTGTAATAATTTATAATGACAAACATAATTTGAGTATGCTTACTTTGTAATTATCATTATACTGCTAAATATATAACCAGTAATACATAACATAAAATGAGATTTTAATATTACTTTATGCGCATCATGTTAGGATAGTTAAACTAGAGGAATTGAAAGTGGAATTGAATTACCTTACACCCTAGAGAGCAATGGATGAAAGGCTCTTGGAGGCTCCTATCACAAGAAGTACAATAGTTTCCAGAGCCCTTAAATTGCCTGTTTTGAGGTCTCTTCTTGATGAACACAACTTTCCCACTATTGATGGTATAAGCCTGATAGAATTATAAGCCAATTCAGCAAACAATTTCTAAATGAATTATGCTAATATTAATAAATAAAAAAAGATACACAATACATGTGTACTAAGCCTTTCAATTTAGTATAAAGGCCTTGATTCTTTTAACTTGAACTTTACCTGAATATTTGAGCAGTCGATAAGCCGTTCTAAGTCATCCAGACTAACAACATCATGGTATACGTAACGACGAACTTGAAGGAGCCTATGGAATCTATGGACGTGCACACAGTGTGGACAAATACTAATGCAACAATCCAAACAACATATATTCTTCTCATTCTTCTTTGAGTTCTCATGAGTTGAACATGCGGTGAAGAAATTTTGCACATAGAGGGCTTCTAACCAAGCTGGCTTTCGATTTCCCTATAATTAAATGGTATATATGATTGTCAATTCTCTGAAATGTTTGACTTATGAATCTAAAGAAACACATATATAATTAAAGGATTTGAGAATTAATGAAATTATAAATAGAATTGAAAATTTGATATACATATCCATACCATGATCACATAAACTCTAGCTCTTTGAATAGCGAGATAGTGGAGTGATTTGAGGGTGAGTGTGTTTGGGAGGATTACAAGCAAACAAAGGGTATGCATAAACAATTTATATATCACTCCTTGGGTTGATAAACAATTAACATCGTCAAAAGTAAAGTATGTCTAATGTAGCTCACGCTAGATGTGTTTTAGTTAGAATTAACAATGTGAACATTATTATTACGAAGTAATTAAATTTGTACTATATTACTCTAAGGTTTAAATTTTCAAGTACGAAAGAAGCTAGTATTAACGGACAAACAAATTTACTAGTAATATTTCACTCATAACATAGAGTTTAGGGATATATATATATATACATATATATATATATATATATATATATAAAAGATGATAGTTAAATTTACCTGTATCCCTAGAAGATAGAAAGGTGGCTTCCAGTAAAATCCAATTCAACCGTGGGGATAAAAATTAAGGTTGATAGGGATAAAATGAATTTACCCAATTCAGTAAAAATTAACCTAGGACAGAATTGAAGTAGCAACCAATGGTTTGTTATATAGAATGAAAAGCAAAACCCTAGAACTGTAGATGAAAGTAAATATATAAATTAAAAGGTAGATTACGATAGACAGAACGTGGGTGTTGTTACCATGTCTCCCAATACTAGCTTGGTTTCCTAAAACCACATTTTTTAAATTAATAAAGAAATAATTTCATGGCCTTGGCTAGAGAGCTCTCTTAACCCTAAACTAACCATATATGCTTCTCTCCTTGGAACAGATGCTCTCTCTCTCTCACACACACTTGTGGGTGTTAATTAATATATAAAACTTTCACTTGGTGGCAGCTGGCTGTGAAGTTAGAATAATGTGTCTTAGGTCAATTAGGAGATATGTAGGAAGAAAAATTGTTTAGCCATAATTAAGGAGAAGATGATTTCATGTTTTTTTTGGGTGGGGGTGTATTCTTAAAGTCACCTGCAATTTAATCTCACACGCTTTGTAGCAACAATTTAGAAACACTTATAACATCTGTTTGGATAGATAAGTCCAACGTCATCTTGTAATTTGATATAATTTCTGATAATCTTTCATTGAAATGATAATAGAATAAATATACAAAGTCTAACAAACTTTCCTCAAATCAGGAAAGACTATCAAAACAAATCAATTTGAATTATATCTAAATAAATACAAATATACAACAGAATATTTCAATCAAATAAATAATATTTGATAGAAATATATGTTCGCTAATACTCCCCTGCAATCGAAGCAGTAGCCGGACGAATGCATAGACTGGAACGAAATCTGGTGAACAGCTGACATGGGAGGCCTTTGGTGAAGATGTGTGTGTATTGGTAATCCGCAGGGACATGAAGAACCCGGACCAGTCCTAACGTTACCTTTTCACGAACGAAATGAATGTCTATTTCCACATGTTTGGTGTGTTAGTGTTGGACCGGATTTTGGGTGAGATAGACAACCAAGATCTTATCACAGTAGACAACAGTGGCACGTGTGAGAGGAACATGAAGCTCGAGTAGAAGGTTCCGCAGCCAACTTGTCTCGGCAACAACATTTGCCACACCTCGATATTCAGCTTCAGCGCTAGATCGAGAAATCGTGGTTGGCGCTTAGACGACCAAGAAATGAGATTATCACCCATGAAGACATATTAACCTGAGGTGGAGCGTCTTGAATCGGGACATCCCCCCACCCCCATCAGCATCAGAATAGGCTGTGAGAGATGAAGATTCGGAGGGGTTGATATGAAGTCCATGAGCCAATGTCCCTTTGATGTACCGAAGAAGCCTTTTCATGAAGGAAAAATGTGGTTCCCGTGGGGCATGCATGAAAAGAGATAGTTTTTGCACGGCATAAGAGATGTCCGATCTAGTGAAGGTGAGATACTGCAAGACACCCACTAGACTACGGTAGAGAGTTCCATCAGGTAAAGGGTCCCCAGCTGTGGCACTTAATTTTGAGTTCGTGTCAGTTGGCGTAGCACATGGTTTGCAATTTTCCATGCTGGCCCGAGATAGGATATCAGCAGCATATTTTGCTTGAGAAAGAAAGAGTCTTTTATTATGTGTGGTGACCTATATGCCAAGAAAATGATGAAGCGGGCCAAGATCTGACATAGCAATTTCACTAGAAAGTATTGCAATAAATTTCTGTAGTAGAGCAGGGTTAGATGCTGTTAGGGTAATGTCATCTACATAAAGCAATAAGTACGCCATATTAGTGCCCTGTTTGTAGACAAAGAGTGAGGTGTCACTAGTAGTGGATTGGAAACCACACCTCTGTATGTAAGTAGAAAACCGGTGGTACCATACACGTGGGGCCTGTTTCAGTCCATAAAGAGACTTTTGAAGATGACAAACATGTGTCGGGTGGGACTGATCAACAAAACGCGGAGGTTGAAACATATAGACGATTTCATGTAGGTCCCTATGTAAGAAGGCGTTTTTGACATCCAATTGATGTATAGGCCAAAAACGGGACGTAGCAAGAGACAAGACGGTACGTATGGTGGTCGGTTTAACCACTGGACTGAAAGTCTCGTCACAATCGATACCCACCAACTGAGATTTACCATTAACAACTAAACGAACTTTGTATCGCTGTAAAGTGCCACTGGCATGATATTTTTGCCGGAACAACCACATACATCTAATAATATGAGCATCCCGGGGTCTAGGCACAAGCTCCCATGTATTATTTGCTATCAAAGCATTGTATTCGTTGGTCATAGCAGAGTGTCAGTTTGGGTCGGTTAGGGCTGCTTTGTGGGATTTGGGTAGAGGTGAGATGGCTAGTAGGGTTAAGGTGGTGAAGGTAAGTGGTTCAATGGGTTTAAGATGTCTAGTTTTGGAACGTGTTTGCATTGGGTGGTTGTTCTGAGCTGGTGGTGGTGTGTGAGACATAGTGGCAGGTTGGGTGGGGACTAGTAACGGTTGGGTTGTAGCTGTAGTAGGTTGGGAGGGGGCTGGTGGTGGTGGGTATAGAGCCGTAGCAGGCTGTGATGGTTGGGGTGAGGCAAGATCAGTTTGGGAAGAGGGTGTGGTGTCACCTATGGGATCATTTAGGACCAAGGGGATGGGAATATGGGCTAGAGTGTGGACAAGTTGGTGGGTTAATGGAGTAGGGAGTCGAGAACGTCGTGTGTAGGTGTATTTGAAGGTGGCGGGGTTAGATAGGGGTGTTGTATTGGGAGTGGCAGTAGAAGTAGGGTTGGTGAAGCTGTCAAAAACGGTTGGCGAGGAATCAGGATCAAGAAACATGTATGAATGGGGGTAGTGGTAGAGGGTGAGGCATATGGGAAGTTGATCTCATCAAATGTGACATGGCGAGAAAGGATAATCTTGCCCGAAGAGAGTTCAAGGCAATGGTATCCTCGGTAGTTAACGGGGTAGCCAAGGAAAACGCAAAGGGTGGATCTACGAGCAAGTTTGTGAGGACGAGTACCGTTTTGATTGGGGTAGCAAGCACACCCAAACACCCGTAGGTGATCATAGGTGGGTTGTTTGAGGTAGAGTGCAGTGGTTGGGCTGTTGAAATTAAGAACTTTTGTTGGGAGGATGTTATGTAGATACACTGCTGTGTGTAATGCCTCGACCCAAAAAGATGGCGGAAGGGAAGCTTGAGTTAAGAGGGATAACATGAGGTCATTGAGACGACGGATCATTCGTTCAGACTTGCCATTTTGTTGGGACGTGTGTGGGCAAAAGAACCGAAATTGAAGTCCATGACTGGAGGCAAAGTTTTTAAATTGTGTTGTCAAATTCACCACCCATATCACATTGGAAACTCTTAATTGTGAGATTAAATTGAGTTTGGACATATTTATTAAATTGGGCAAACTTAGAATAGGTTTCAGATTTAAATTTTAAAGGAAATGCCCATGTATATTATGTATAGTTATCAATGATCACCATATAATATTTATAACCAGATTTGCTCAACCGTGGTGAAGTCCACAAGTCACAATGGACTATATCAAAAGGAGACAAAGTCTGGGAATTGGATAAAACAAAAGGTAATCGTTGATGTTTAGATAATTGGCATGAATGACAAACAAAATGAGAATTTAGTTTATTACAAGAAATAAAACGCCTAGAACAAAGAACTTCAATAATGTGTTTTTCAAGGTGGCCTAATCTATTATGTCAGGAATCTGGGCTTGAGGAAGCAATGAAAGCAGATGCTGGAACAGATGCACGTCTGTTGAAGGAATAAAAGGACCGGTACTATTGTGGCGACTCAGGTGCGTTCACGTCTTGTAATACTTCACAGTAAAGCCAAATGGGTCAAAAGCGAGAGAGACAAGATTATTAGTAGTGAATTTTCTAACAGAAATCAGGTTTTTGATAATGTTAGAGGTATAGAGGATATTTTTAAGGTGAAGAGGGTGAGGGGATGAAGTTAGGGTTGTGTGACCCAAACCAAGAACCGGCACCCGATTACCATTTCCAACATATACCGAATTGATAGAAGTAATACTGGGAGTGTTGTAACATCCTCTATTTTTCCAATTTAATACCCAAACCCAAACACATTTTGAACTTTCATGCACTGAAACAATATCATTATGAAATTATGTTAATTATAATATTATCATAAATCAAATGCATTAATTGTGCAATCTAACAAATATTGCAAATTAGTCGATTCAATTTTTTTATCTATCAAACCATTTAAAGAAGTTACTACAATTTATAGAACATTTTATAAAATAAGTTTTTATAAATTCATAATGTCTTATTTTCATTTATGAGTTTATATTATCAAATTAAAATAAATAATTAAATTATAAAATTTACAAGTTTTATGAAAGTTAAAAAAATTATTAAATATTT
>BJCM01083793.1:0-19217 GCA_018326385.1 Flaveria bidentis | reverse complement strand
TATTTATTTATGGGAGGGTTTAGATTTAATTCCACAACATGGTTAAATCATTAAGGGATTGAAATTCTGCTTTATCTATTGAAGATTATAATTAGATATATTTTGTTTGTAGTGATAATTGCTATTTAGAAGAACAAATATTATATAAATTAAATACCTAAGAACCTCTTTTGATATTATGGATTTATGGGTCCAAAAGGGGGTGTTTTACATGTGAAATGAATCATGTACATCACGTCTCACATTGATTATATACGTTACTCTTTTGCATGACAACTAAATATCCAAATTATTCACGGAAAAATAATGTGTAAGAAACCACTCATGAATCATAATATGGGGATCATGTGTGGTGTGTACATTTATAATTCATAGCCCCTGATACACATGATATTTCCCCCGGCCTGTGCATTTTGAGTATTGAAAATTATATACTCAACAAGCCCTCCTATTGAAAACATATAAATTAAAATTGTTATTGAAAATTATATATCTAACAAACCCTCCTATTGAAAACATATTATAATTATTTAAAATTAAAATAAAAAAACATGAAAATCTAAACCTTCATCATCTGTAACCCTACCCATATCCAATACCCTCGGCGTTGCCACCATCGATTGTCACCACCATTATTGTCTTTCACCAGTCACCACCACCATCATCACAATCACCACTCCCTACCACCATTACAAGCACCATCGATGGTCCGCCCTTTATCATCATCTTGCACCCCATCAAACACCACCAAAACCAGCTCCATCCTCTGGGTCATCTAAACCATTCTCTCACTACCATCGTCCAAGTCTACCTTCCACCATAAAACCCTAATCGACCCACAAGTTTCTAAACAAATATAGAAGAAAAATTAAACAGTTGTTAGTGTGAAGAACTGAAGCCGTGAAAAGTTTCTAAACAAAGGATGTCTGCTGTAATTTATAAAACTAAAAGAAAAAAAACCATAAAAATTTTAAACAAACTTAAAGAAATAATTTACGCTAAAAAAGATTATCAATGAAATTCTAAAGGGATTTCAATATGGCTAATAATATCCAAGCTAACAAGTTCTCATTGTATACAATAATTTAAATAATACTTTGATAATATTAATTTGAATTGATCATAGTTTATGTTTTCTTTCAACTTTAGAAAAAGTTTGTTAGTTTAGCCAAAGAAGGACAAGTTTTGTGCATGGGAGACCCACCGTCAACCGTCACCTTTGTCCACAAATCCGACGTACACGGCAAGGACAATTGGTGAAACTCCAACATTTACACATCATATACAACCAACTATTTCTATTTCTTTATATCTACTAATTATCTTTTTCATTTAGATATTTGTAATTATCATTTCTTTTTATGTAAATGACTATTTAATAATGAAGATTTAAGTCAAGTATTGTTTTATATAAAACATGCAAATTAAATATTAATTTTAGAGTGAGTAATCAAATATTGACAACAAAAGTTTAGACTATAATCTGAGTACCAAATCCCACTATCCCTCTAATATTATCCATAATCGATCTAACCTTGAGGTGTCTTGTAGCGTGTTTCATACTTTAATCCTCAAATTTGTTAATTTCTTTTTTAATCGAATTTGGGTATCATGTGATATTACGTTAATTAACATGATTAGTAGAAATTTTGTTTAGTACTCTAGGAAGTATTTTATTCCTTAAAATTGTGGGTTTGTTTTAGTTATCGATATTTGTGTGTTATTGTCTTTTTATTTTTGGTTTGTAATGTTAGGGAAATAATCACACCCCAAAGAGCACCCAAGTGTTGATATGTGATCATACAAATTAACGAAAAATGCCTCTCTTTCAAGCTAATTTAGGCATTTATAACTCAATTCATTATGTCTTGACATTTGGTAAAAATGAAGTTATCTAAATAAACAAACTATAAAGTGTATGCTTTCAAAGTTATCTAAACTATTACCTGTAGAAAATATTTAAAGTCTCTTACAAAATATTTAATTAGATTTATGTGATCTTGCAGGATGGATAAAAAAAGATAATGAGTTGCAAACAAGTGAATCGTTTGTCATTTTTGCAATAAATAGAGTTAAAAAAATATGGGTTAAAGTAGGATTTCCACCAACTTAGGAAAATAATTAGTCTTTTAGTAAAGCTTAAACTAATTAACACATTAATTAACATGATGTAGATTGTCATATATCATATTCTTTTTTTTAACTTCCATATATACAACTAAATATCAGTTACTACCAAGCAAACAACTTACTTTTGTGCGGTTTAAGGTGGTAATTTGTTTCATGACCTAATTACAAGAATGATTACAGGTTATAAGTCGGTGATCTAAATCAATATTAAGACATGCCATTGTATTTTAGCTTGACGTGTCAAACCCATTTAGTAAACGTGGTATTAATTAGGATTGTAATAAATAAAATGGATTAACTCATGACACCCATTAGGATCGGAATTAGATTTTTTTTTAGAATATATATGTTTTATTTGTCCATCCCGTCAACCAATTTATGACCCCTTTAACTCACGGTCCGTTGAAACTCCTTACCACTTTAATATATATAGGTACCCCTATTCAGCTTTTATTTTCGTTTTAATCTTAATCTCATATGTTAGATGTGTGTAAACTAGTTAAACCAACTATAATGTATAGAAAGTCACATTTATATAAACTCACTTACCGAGTATAGTGACGGTGTATATGCAAAGAAAAGGTTTAAGTCTCAACTCTCAGTCTCTCAAGAAATTAAACAAAACTATTAAATCACATAATTGTAAATACTAATAAGAATCTAATAAGGAGTTAGAACAAAGAATTGGTAGACTTTTATTGAAGTTTTAAACCTATTGTACGAAGAGACAAAATGTAAGAATAGGAATGCGTCAAACGAGCTTAATTGTGGTAAAAGTGTGGTTATGTGACTCATAACCAGTGTACGGGAAGGTTTTGATGAGCCAGATCATATGGTAAAAGCCATAGGCGGTTTGGCTCGGTTGCTAGATCCAATTACCTATGTAATATTTGAAATCAAACTTAGATAATCTGATATTCGTGAAAATCACTTTAAGATCAAAATTATTCGGTGGATCACCTGAATAATCAATTGGATATAACTCAAACGAAATCAAAAACTAGTATGTTTTGTTGTGTGATTTTCGTGAATCAGAAGAAGAAGAATTCGAAAGAGCGATGAAAAATGATGATCCAATTCGATTTCAGGGAGAGTCGGGAAATACTGCCGTTTGGCAGTTTTATTTTTAATTTAAATAACAAGTAAAAATACTCTTTTTTCCACTTGAATTTATTTTGTGAAATTCTAAAAAATCGATTCGAAATGAATTTTTAATGAAAAAAACTCGACCCCAACTAGAAGCTCTGGCCCTTAGATCCCGCTAGTAGCTGCCGCCTCTTAGACCCCGCTACCAGGTAAAAAAGGTTGACCACAGCCAGGGGTGTTGCCTCTTGAACCCTGCTACAAGGGGCGTTGCCCCCGAACCCCTACCAAGGAGAGGTTGCCCCTTAGAACCCCCATTACTTAGCGGTTTCGCCCCTTAGAAGGTTTTCAATATCGAAGATCATAATAAACTAAAACAAAAGTGTATTTCGCACTAACTTGTTTAATAGACTAGAATGGTGCCCGCGCAAGGCGGCATAGTGTCATTTTACATATCACACGTGCATTTAATATTTTGTTATTTTTGAAATAATTTTACAAAAGTCTATTATGTTTTTATAAGCTAAAATTTAAAATCAAATAAATGAATTTTGCATGACTACTTGTACATATATTCATTAACTTATTTACATCACAAAATACAAATTTGTTCAGCACAAAAATTAAACTAAACGTTTAGAAAACACAAATTAGGTTGTAGTCTCAAAACGTTTTAAAATGTGATATATTAAAAGATCTAGATTAAAAGATATAGCTAAATCTTAAAACATATTAAACTTTTTTTATAGGTAGATAATACAAATTTTATGCACATGTTAGTAAATGTAAGGTAATTATGTTATTAGTTGTAAGGGGTAATTTATAAATAATGTTATAAATACAATTTTACCCTCAAAAGTAGTTGTATCTTATGCATTGAATATAATAAGTATTTTTATGCTATTTTAAAATACTCATCTCACATACTATATTTATAATATAGATAATATAATCACATTTGTCATTAGTTGATCCAGTTACAATAAAATATCTAACATTACCTTCACTTAAAGGTCGAGTTCATCACTCAAGATTCTCCCCAACCTGTGCATTGTTCAATCCTTTATTTTTTATTTTTTTGAGACAATTGCATATATCACTCTTTAAACTTGTAATATTATATATTTCTCACAATCATACTTAAAGAATATTTTACTTATAAATTGAAAACTTGTATTTAAAAAAATATACAATTTTAGGTGTGAAGGTGGAGAAATATGTAATCTCCCCTTCCTTTTTAGCCTTAAACATGTAAATCGTTTAATAGCATTATTTTCATGTCTATTTACCGTTTTAATTTCAATAAACTACGGCCGATTTATAATATTTTAAAATTTTAGGAAACTTGACAAATGTAAAACTTGATGTAAAAGGGTGGACTTGTCGTAGCAATGGTAAAATTGTTGACTTAGTAGGTCACGGGTTCGATTTATAATATTTTAATTGTTTGTTTGTGTATTTAGAATTAGTTGTGTTAGATTTTATTGTTGGAAATATATTTTATAGTTAATTTGCATGTGTTATTTATATTATCAACCTTTTTAATGCAGGCCAAAATGAGCATTTTTAGATGGACCTGTTGTAACCGAACTCATCTTAACCGAAACCCGTTCCATACAATACGTCTCATAAGTTTGATAGTCAAACTTATATATAATTTATTAAAATTCGAATTTTAAAAATAAATGATAGTAAGACAAAATAGTTGATAGTTAAAGTTATAGATGAAAGAAAGAGAAAAAAACAATAAAAAAAGAATATAAAAATAAAGATAAGGAATGGGATGTGAGATGTTTTTAAAAAATAAGATATAAATATAAGGGATTATAATTTTTTGATAAATTATAAGGATATAGATAAGAATGGATTGTGAATGCTCTAAGAAACTAAAAATATATATATAAGGCCTGAAGTTGCCCGACACCAAGACCCCAAACATGCAAGAGCTTTGTGCGTCTTGTTTGCCTATAAAACTTATATCTGTGATGATAATTATTTCAATAATTGAATATAACTCAAAACCTACTTTTAAAAATCATATATAAACACCAAGTTCGTTCTTGATAGTTCAAAGATCAATCATTAGTTATTCAATAAAATAATTAGCCATGAAGAACAATTATAACCATAAATATATAAAACAACATAACCAACAAATATTCTTTTCAAAGTAATTAAAACATGTTATTAGGATTTGTCGTCTTCAAGTGAAATGGAGTAGTTCATAACATAAATACCCAAATGATATAATACATAACACATAACTATAAAGGAAAACGAAGAACGGGATAAAACACCAAAACTAGTTGAACTTCTTGCTTCATCTTCTCGATATCAAGAACTTCATCAGAGTCGACCTTAATTTGAAGGTTTGGAATGAATTTGTGTGTGTTGGAAAACATCTTGTGTCAACTCAATTTATAGTGCTTGAGAAGTAGCTATAAAGACGTCTAATATGTTGTACTTGATCTGTTAAGATATTATTTTATCTTTACCATGAAATTCACGTGGATGCAACTAAGACGTGCTTGATCAACGTATGAATTGACTAGCAATACAGTCTCATACTTTTTATGCACCTTACTATTATAACATATACATATGTTCCAATATAATTGTTCTCTTATGAGAAGTGTTTGAGTTATAGGATCACCTCCTACAATACTATCACAAGTATAGAAAATATATAACAAAAAACTAAAATTGTTACACTACTAGATATAACGTGGTGCTTTACTTCTATAAATGCTATATCTTACAGATATTTTTTGACCTAAAATGTATATGTTTATGATGTCATATAAAACTATAGATTGTCAAAGACTACCTTTAAAGTTTAAACTACATTATCCTTTAGAATTTATAATTTTTTATGTTATTTAAATATAAAGTTATATGATAGTTATAGAAAGCATTTTTAGTGGAGTGGTTTAGACTTTAAACAGTAAAGACTTCTCAAATAGCCATTTCATTCTTAATTTTTTTACATTTGTTACTATTTTTGTAATAAATGTAAGTGTTTTTATTTGTGGTAATATTATATATCCTTTTACTAATACATGAAAGCAATCTCTATATTTAAAAACAAGACTCGTTTTCTTATATATATATGTAGATTATTATCACTTCTATATCTTTAATCGTTTATCGTTGTACTACTAATATAGTCTAGTGGCAAATGTGTATCTCTTACATTCAAAAAGTGTTACCTTCATGTTTCACTTAAAACCAATGTTTTCAGAACCGGATCGGACTTCGAACCGAACGCCTTACTAGTTTGGTGGTCAGACCGGTTGGATTGGGTTTAACTATATTTTAATTATATTTATATATGTAGTTAAATATAAGTAATTTATATATGATTTATATATATTTATATATAAAACTTAACTATATTTGTATATTCAACACACTAATTTATGGTTTAACACCCCGTTTTTACTCATTAAAATAAAAAAAATCAAAAACAGGTCCGACCACCGGTTCGACCCTCAAAAATGATTTGTAGCGAACCGGACCGGCCACCGGACCGATCCCCGGTCGGGCCGGTCCGATCCGGTCGTGAAAACAGTGCTTAAAACAAGAAGTAGATTACGTGTGAAGTAAATTAGTTTCTATTAAAAAAGAATATTGTTCATCGGTGTTGTTGATTATTGGTTTGCCTCATTGTTTTTGGTTTTTCATTCAACACGGGCGTATGAACATTACAAATATCTTTCAACAAGAAACTCTTAAAAAAATCTATGGTTTTTCTGAGAATAATAATTTACAAAAATATGATAGGCATAAGAAGCCTTTTTAGTGGAGTGGTTAGATGTTGCATATTTTTTAAAGGTTTTGGATGTAAATTCTAATCATTGATGAAAATCGCTAGAAAGACGAATCATAGCTTTTTTTTAGCAACAATCATAACTAATAGTTGGAAACAATTCTTACAATTAACCATTTAAATTAGAACTAAAACTTAACGTGTAACTACTATCGATCTTAGCCCTAAACCCTAAACTCAATCAAGTTGAAGTTCAAACTAGAAATTGATAAAAGTAGTAAGAGATGTCGGATTGTGTAATGGATAAATCCGGGTAAATGATTTTAACGGGTGGGTCACTGAACACCTTGAAGACGGATCAAAACTCACGAGTCGGATTTAAATCGAGTTGATTAAATGGATAGTTGTTTTCTAGAATGTTCTTTCAACATCTCTTGATTATGAATACCATCTTGTCTTCATTTCTTTTCCTTGTTACTAATTACAGTCATAAAAATACTTATATCCACTATGGTAGAATGTTTGTTGACCATTCATACTTTGTATTAATAATAGCAATTAATCTCTTTTTGGATTATATTTTAACCTCAATTATTGATGTCAAAGTGAATGCTAAAAAAGTCTATTACTAGAGGAGTAGAGGTGGAATGACCAAAAAACCTATCACCTAATAGTATCAAAATGTAGTTAAGATAAACTTTCTAAGTGAACATTAGTGTGGACATATGGGTAGATTTAGAGCGCGTGTGAGTTATTCGCTCTAAAATAAATAACTATATAATATGAAATGACTAAAACATGTGCTTAAATTGACAATTTCAAGAATGGTTCATTCGGATCAGCCTGGCTAACCTTTAAGCAGTTTGACTTTGAGCCCAATGGGCCTGGTTTCAAAAACTACAATTTTGATCACTACCACACTAGGACCAGACTTTAGGGTCTAATTGTTGGTTAAAGAAATGTAAAACTGTTCGAGAGTGTAAAAAATGTTACATAATAACAAAGGTTTTAGCCGTTTAGATCATTTGGACCAGGGTCTAGAGGTAATCATTGAACAACGTCGGGCTTGTTCAATCAAGCAGGACCGGGTACCGGGCCAACCATCAGAAACAGCCCGAGTGTATGATTGTATGAACATAGCATACATACAAACCGGATCTGTAAGCAACTAAACATAGTCTCATTCGCGCCCTTTTGAAATGACTTATGATCTTTCACATGTATTGTACCCTTAATATACAATCAATTACAAAATAACTCATATTAGTTAGTCTCCCCTTTAACCATAATCGACTGAAATGGTACTGCTTTAATGTCTAGAAATGTCGAATACTCATTGTTCATGGGTTGTTTCCATGGTTCTCCATCCATCTGCATGAAACACTCTCTCCACGTCCCACCTCTTAACTCAAAACGAATTGCAGCCGCCTGATCAACCACAAAACAACATAAACCACAACATTGTTTGAACAAAAAAAACATTTTTTCTTTACCTGCGCGACATGTTTTGCTGATATTAAATCTGCCATCACAAATGATGCATGCCACCCTTGTTTAAACCCAAATATTTCCAAGAGACCGTCGTCTGAATTCGCCTCAACGAAACCTTTCTGCAGTGAAAACATGTTTCAAACATCATCATCATTTTGCTCATATGCATTTTGGTAAAACAAAAAAAATGTTACCTTTTCTAAGTATTCTGGCTTCAAGTTACCCCATGGGTTTCTTC
Organism: Flaveria bidentis; assembly: GCA_018326385.1. Taxonomy (NCBI): domain Eukaryota; kingdom Viridiplantae; phylum Streptophyta; class Magnoliopsida; order Asterales; family Asteraceae; genus Flaveria; species Flaveria bidentis. The sequence continues at coordinate 10,506 of BJCM01083793.1, read as the reverse complement.
CACTCGCATAACTACTAAGATTCAAAGCGACTATAGACCTAATACTGCAACATACACAAGTTGTCAACATACATATATTGTCCCAAAGTTGAACTGCAGAAAATCCTTACTTTGATGGAAGAGGAATTAGCTCCCAGTTTGGGCTATTTAGCCTTTTAATATGCAACCTTAAAATGTTTGTCAGTCCCCTGCAAGAGTCAAAAAACAGTTTATGCAAATGTAAGATAGATTACTTTATAACAAGGTTAAAAGACGAAATTCTTACCTCAAACTCGGGTCGTTTATACAAGGCGTAAAAAACCATCCTTGCTTGCAGCAGTATCCTGAGTAAATTATCTGTGACAAAAGAAAGGTCCCAAAAATCCTGATATATCAAACTCTTTTAACTTATATCGCGTGTTCATAATAACAAGAATCCGCATAATGTATCAAAATTTGCAAGAATCTCAACTTAAAGTGATAAAGTTCGAACCTTGTTTGCAATACGACCTTGTGCAAGATAAGGTTTCTCATTGCGTAGATGATGGAAACCATAAGCCACTTGGGCATCCATTCCTGCACAGAAAACAAATGATCAACATTCAGAACTATTCATGCATGCGCTATTAATTCAACCAAAGCAAACCGAATCTTGAAAAATATGCATAATTCATAACCATTTTATGTGTTTTTATAAGTAATTTGGCGCGCACCTATGCTAAAATAATTGTAGAAGACTCCTTGGTAGCAAGAAACTTCCTTAGGCAATTGTCCTTCAATCTCTAAATCCTGCAAACAAGCCCATTGAAACTCAACCATCAGTTAAAACTAAAAACAAAAGACGCTTTGATTCGAGTATATCTTATAAACATACATAAACTCCATACCTGATCAAGGACAACCTCTTCAGTATGCTTCAATGCATAAGGGGTATCCAATTCTGCACCAGCTGGCATTGATATCACAAGATTCCAACTGAGAATAACAACTGAAGTCAGAGACCAACACGATATAGTGAATCTAGTGCAACAGCTTACCTATCAAGGCGCGCTACTGGAGCATGAATAGCGCGATCAAGAATCCTCTTTATTGCTGCTTTCCATTTGATAGAAAATGAACCACCCTGAAAGTACAAGTTTTCAAGAAAATTTCAAGAAACAGAATGCAATCAGAAAACAGGAATATTATGCACGCAACTTGGAAAGATTTGATTACCCAACCGAAACTCCTGGATAAGTCGTTTCCTGTACCAAGAGGAATAATTGCAGTTGGTGGAACGGGCTCTCGACCTTGTTCATGAAGCTCACCAAGGCACCCAAGGACCCAACCCACAGTACCATCACCTCCTGCAACCTATTGAAAAGAAAACTAATATCTTGATTTCCATTTATAAGTTTGTAGCTTAAGTTGATTTTATTGACATTATACATAATCACATACTATAATTCTTAATCTTTCGCGGGTTTCTTTAGCGCAGCAGTCTCCAAGAGTAGCAAAGTTTTCAATGCAACCTAATCCGTATTGAACGAATTCATGAGGTTTGATATTATGAAGATCAAAGACCTGCACACAACCAGATCAATAAGAAGACTTGAATCTTTGAGAGGTTTTAAATGTTTATTGAAACATTTTAAAATGTAACTATACAGATGTACGAGCCTATAGAAAAGATCTTCTTTAAGTAAGGTCGTATTTTACGTTAATAACCAACCATTGTTCTTGCAAAAATGCTAAAAAGTTTGTAACTTGGAAGAACCCTCATACAAACACATTTTCTAGACTAACTATTTCATCTTTTAAGTTTGTTTTGATTACTATTATTAAGTCGCATAAATAACGATGACTTTTTGTTGCAACGGGTAAAACTAAGAGCTACAATGAAGTTTTTATTATCGCTCATTTGTTAATTAACCCTGATATACATTACACATAAAAGTAAGAAAAAAAAACATGACTAGAAAAATGAAAATCAAACAACCATGCATGCAACAATCATGTCTCAAAACAACATTATAAAACATCATAAACACCAAACAAGAACCTGTTCTTCACCCATGAAATCTTGCAACCTAGATTTAAGATCAGAGCCATGACGGCCCCCGCTCTTAGAATTAACGAAAACAACCAAAGGCGATTCAGGTGCGACGATAGAACTCGCATCACCAGCTCCGGAGACCACAGGGAGATATGTTTCAACGTAATGGTGTTTTCCTGCATCAATGTCTTTAGCAGCAATGGCATCACGTATCGCAAACCGTATGTACTCCGGCATCGTGATCTTTCGCCTCATCTCGTCTTTCGGTATCCGCATTCCGGCTAAAGAACATCCCTTGATCGATTCTATCACCGATGATTTACTAGAGGTTTTGTTCATCAAGGGCTCCGCCCCCGATGATTCCATTTTCCTCGATTATCAGACTCAACCCTTTGAAATTTGATTGCAAGAATCCCAAATCTTTCAGGTTTCAACATAAATTTTATGTAAAAACGATGATTATTGTTTTTAAAAACGATGAATATTGTTTTCAAGAACGATGATTATCGTTTGTTTACCTTTGTATGTAATGTGTTGCCTTCCACAACCATAATATCGCAAAACGAGAAGTTGAAACGTGTGTATATCGTTCGACGAGAAATTGAAATTGAAACAGTTACATTTATAACTTAATAGTTAGAGTCCATCTATTACATGGGTAAAATAAATAAAACATATTAAAATCATTAGTTTTATGAATATTTTATTTTTAGATGTTATTATATATTGGTAAAATAAAAAATATTTAATAGTTATAACACATAATGAATTACAAATTATTACTCTATATTTAATATGTATTAATACATTATCAAAATGAATACATTATTAAAATAAATAAATACATTTATATTTTAGATGGTAAATACATACTTTAGATGTTTAATATGTCGAATTAGAAATTATTATGTATTAACACAATAATTATCATTTACTATGAGAGAGAAAAGAAAAACAAATATAGATATATATAAAACATATTTTAGATATAAAGAAAAGTCAACTTAATTGTTTTTATAATTTTCGTATTTATTATGAGAGAGATGCGAGAAAAAAAAATTATATGCTAAAATGATGATACGTGTCATTTGATATGCTAGAATATCGATATCATGTATTCTAAGAAAATCTTGTTTTATTTTATAGGTTGTATATAGATATATAAATTATAGATAAGAGTCCGTTTGAGTAAGCCCAATAACTGGGCTGAAGGGCTTTCATTTTTCTCCGGATAAGCCCAATAAGCATAAGTCACACACAGCCATACACAGAGAAAAGCACACAAACCATCAGAACCCCTCCCTTGCAAGGAAGGCTATAAAAGAATAAAACATTCAACTAACAGTTCTTGAACCATACGGTGGGAAGTTCATTTACGTCCATTCATTTAAATGAACAAAATTATCCGTTCTTTCATGAAAAGAGGTCTTGTTCGTTTATTTGTGTTCGTGAACATTCGATAATGTATTCTTTTTTGTTTGTTTACATTTTTTCGTGTTTGTTCGTTTATGTTTGTATGTTTGGTTATTAGATTTCTACATATTTTGTAACTTAATTTTACCTAATCTTCATATATTTTGTAATTTTTAATTTTTTAATTAGCCTAATATCTATACTTTAAAATTGCTTATGTTCGTAAACGTTTAGTAAAATGGTTGTTCATAATCATACATATAATTATTACATTAAGCGTTCAACTTTAAATTGTATTTGTTTATTTGTGTTGATGAATTATTTGCTTGTGTTCATAAACCATTTGTGAACACGTCCAATTTTAATGAAAACCATAAACAAGACTGAGTTAACATTGTTGGATTATTTTACCTCTTACTTGAACTATTTAAAAAATCGTACTTCTTAATAGATTTTGGGTTAATTATTGTATTATATTGAACAATAGTGTGAGGTTTTACATGTTCATATCAAAACTCAAGAAAAAATGCTAAAAGGATTTGCTGTCGGTTACACTTAGAGGCATGTCAATTGTCATAACCAATTTATCCCTTCAAATGTACAGTTTGATTAGGAACAATTATTTTAGAAGTTGTTTGGCAACCTTTTAATCAGTTTTTCAATAGTTTAAATGTCTTAATGGTTCATCACTTAATAGTTCAGACTGTTTGTTTCGCGAACAAATGTCTGAATGGTTAAGCATTATACTGATGTTGAATGGTTAAGAGCTCAAATGCTGAATGGTTAAAATATATTATCTAAATTGGTCAAATATTTGCATTTGAATAGTTAAACGATATACTAGCTCGTAATGGTTCAACACTTAATAGTTCAAACCTTTTATTGATTTAGCACTTAATTATTCAGAAGTTGTCAAACAGTCCTTTAATCATTCATCTCCATTTCATTTTTACAAGATAATGTTGATCCTTAACCAAATCGAATGATAAGTGGTTGAGATAAGATAGCCCAAGATTTTATTAAAATAGAAGGAGATCTTAGATTTAATTCTCACATGTGACAAAAAAAAAGGTTTCAAGTTGAGTCAGTGAGTTTTTTTTTCACCTATAGTGAGTTTACTCCTAAGATTGATCTAGGATTTTGTACTCGAATAATGAAAATGATCGAATAGACCAGTGACTCGTGAGTGATCCAAATTGCCATAAAAAAAAGATATGAGCTTAATATAAAATATATATTAATTGCTACTTTATAGAAATATACATTATATCCCTGAATTTTTAACCTTACAACTATATTTTACCCCAAACATACTTTATTAAATGTTAAAACCATATATCTTTTTGTGTCCTAAAGTTAGATAAATTTGCAAAAATGTTGAAACATTGAAACCAAGATGTTATGGGGTGCAATTCATGTTGTTGGGACCATTGACTATTTATGGCTTTTCATGTGATGTTGGGTGGTGGCTTTAATGTCTAAAGCAATCAGAATGGCATATTTTAAATTAAAGCATTTGATGATTTGTGCTTGGGGCATTTTTATGAGTACAGAAAGTTTGAGGGGTTTATAGGGAATGTTCACCAACTACTTTGAGTGAACTGCAAAAGGTCATATTTTATTGTTCTTCCCTCTAGATTCTATAGTTACAAATTTGGTCGTTCATCTGAATGTTTTATCCAGGTAGTTATAAAATATCATTCACCCATGATTAAATGCATTAAAAATGTAATGTCAAGGTTTGGGGACAAAAGCCAAATATATGTCAAAAGTTATAGTTTTGGCTTTCATATTGAAGCCGTTTCCGGAAATTATTGTGTTGCAAATAAGTTAAATTCTACTCATGTTAACACACACAAGCATATTTTTATCAATATCTTAATGACAATATTTAAAGTGATTATTAATTAGAGCCAATTTTTTTTTTTAAATTATAAAAAATTGTTGCTTCAAATGACGATATTTTGGGTTTCACTAGAAACTATGTGATCGTAGAGTGATCAAATACTAACAATTTCACCTATACATCTGAAGTTAATTTTTTCTTCATGCTATCAATTGGGATTTAGGTCATATGACCGTGTCTACGTCCTTTAACAATAACACTAATCTCTCTTTGTACTTGACAAATAAGCATAATTTACGTATTATACAATTACTTTTCACTTCAACCTGTCCAACAAATTACACTCATGTACTAGGGTTTAGGAAGATGAGACCGGGACTAACTTTGCATGTAACACAAAAGACAAAGAGATTGCTCCAATAGAGACACATCAACTCATAAAAACCTCTTTTTAAAGGACTATATAGAAAATGAATAAATGAGAAACATGTAACATAATTGTATTATTAAATAAAAAATTAAAGAACATGAAAAGCATAAAAATTCCAAGGCTAAAGGTGATTAGTTAAAGGTGAATTAAAAATAAAGTCAAACCCAAAGTGTAGCAAACGGTAACTCCTAAGATCAAAGACATACCTAAGTGATATACAAGCCTAACCACAACCTTTCAAATACTAAAGGCAAACTTAAGAGTAAAAGTAAACCTAAGACTAAATGGAAACAAAGAAACTAACACTAAAACTTAAGAGTAAATACAAACCTACATAAGTATCAGACAATATATGAAGCCCCAACAAAGACCAAATATGAACACTCCTCAAAAATTCCTTAATCTTTATCGGTCACTTTTACTAACTCCATTTATCATGTCCACATTAAATGTAATCCTGCCTCTAGTCTTCCTATGTCAATTTGGGGTATTTCGTTGTTCCTCTTCTCCTCTGCTTTGTTGCTTTACACGCTCTTTATGTGCGATAGTTTTTCATTCATATACGACCATCCAAATCTTCCTTCCTTTATTTTATCTAAATTGTTTGCCTCCACTGACTTATCCCAAGACTCCTTATCTCAAGCAGTCCAACCACATATACTCACACATTTACCTTAGCATCCTTATTTTCGTTATCGCCACATCTAACTTTCATTTTTTTTTTGTTTTCTTGATGTCCTAACAATCAATCATATAGTATAACTGTCGAACTGCAGTGCTATAAAATTTATCCTTTAATCGTGTAGCAAATCTCTTGTCACAAAAAAACTCTTATGATGCCTCCCCAACCTCCACATCTTATCTAAACACGGTGTGCTATATTACTTTCAATTCCTTGACACTCTAGACGAACAACCGTAACCTTTTTAACTTGGTTGTATATGAGGAAATTTGTCCTTCAAATAGTGATCTGTGTGCCGTCGTCCTTAGTTCCCACTAAAGTTACAACATAGGTACTCTATTTTAAAACGACTTATATGTCTATCAAAACAAAACAAAGAAACATGTTTGAACAAACCATTAAATGTATTTTACATGAACAATTATGTGTTGATCAATACTTATTATGGTGTGTAATATATCTTCATTAGTGATCAGTTAAAAACAAATTAACTACGACCATGTTTCGAGGGAGCATCATCAGCGAATTTTTGTTGGTGAACACTTTCACCAACGGGTTTGTGACGGAAATTGTTGTGATTAAATGTAAATCAATTTGTAACGATGCACGTAAAAGATATAATAAATGAGATGTAAAAGCTAATTGTTATTTGACACATACAAAATATAACATCTTAAAAAGTAATTAAATACAATAACATAAACATGCAATTTATGTTTATCAAATTATTTTTTCATATACATATCTATTTGAAAATGATAAACAAAATATCGTGGCCTCATTAATTGTTGTCTAACTGTGTTGCCATCAAAACCAAATAATTTGAGTTGCTTGGAGGCTTGGGGAGTTGGATAAGAAACAATTTATGAAGTGGCCCAAAATGTAGTTGAAAAGGTTTTTTGTAAACATTTGAAATTAATGCATCTGGCTACAAATGGATTCGAGATACAACTAATCATTTAACTTACCGGGGATGTTATACTTTAAATAAAAATAAGAGTTAAATGATTTTTTTTAACGGCCAACAAATAATTTTTAAGCCCGGTCACTCGGGTAAATCCAATGACGAAAGACCACCCACGTCCGCGAACACAGACAACGCTGGTGACCCGGCTCGCTCACCATTCCAAGAGAAACCCACCATCTAAAGGTCCACTGTGGTAAAACCCTTGGCCCACTAGAAACATATTGCACCTAGTGAGACTCCAACCCACGACCTTCACATTGGAAAGTCATAGAGTGCCTCCTCCTAAACCAGTTGATCTAGAACTCATTAACACTTAAATGCCTTTTACATGCTTAAGGTTTCATAAAAAATATCATTTGCATCTAAAAGTTTAAATTTTATCATTTGCATCCAAAAGTTTTATAAAAATTGTTATTTGAATCCACTTAACTACTCCTCATGCCGTTAAGTTTTTCCCGTTAAGTTTCCTACATTAGGGGTATTTTAGTCAAAACAAGTACAAAATAAAAAATAACCCTACGTGAGACGTTTTAGGCTTTTAGTGCCTTATGGTAATCACTATTGTGATTATAATTTATTAGGATGGGTCAACATTTCATTCCTTTCATCAAGAAATGCATCTCTTGATGTTTTATTGGATAAAAAAGAGTAAATTACTATTTTAGTCCCTGGACGTTCTTTCATCAAGAAAGGCACCTCTGACGTCCTTTCATAACCACCTACAACCCGTCGACCACCACATGATTTCAAAAATGCATATTAGTGGATTCTTCATGTTCATTTAAGAATTGGACCTAGCTTAATAAAAGGCTTTTGTTATATTTATTTGAATTATTGTTTAATTGTAATGTATCATTTTATTAAAATCCTTCAACGAAAATGACAATTAATATTAATTAAACTTATTTAATTCCATGTTCTGTGAACAATCGATTTATATTCGTCCGCTCTGATAATTCCGTCGTCGGTCTGGGTGTCACAAGTCTTATTGACCAAAATTGAAACAAACCCCCAAACTATTGGACTGTAAGTATAATAAATAAAATAATGTACTATAGCCGCAATTTTCGTCAAACCTTAAGGACTAAAATAGTACTTTACTCTAAAATAAAATATAAAGATAACAAACTAAAAGTGACTTATTTTTTACTTTATAAAACATAAAACAAATATATATACATACATATATATACACATATATATATATATATACATATATAAACAAATAAGTCATATATCATAAATTATTTGAATCATAACCATTAAAACAAATTATCATAAAAATTTAAAAACAACTAATAATCATAACCATAATAATCATAAAACATCAATCAGTGTAACCATAATTAAACTTAAACCAAAGAAATCTATGTTTAACAAAAAGAGCAAAAGTAACATGATTAGTAAACCAAAATACATTAACAAGACAAAAACAACAAAAAACCTATCATAGAGTCAAATCATAAATGCAATTATAAAAAAAGTCTGAACACATAAAAACCCTCACGTGAATTAATTATTTATTTTGTAATTGTTTTTAATAAAATAACTCTCATATTGGAAAGTTAACGGAAAATTTTAACCTTGTTAGTTAGATGTAGTAAAATGGATTCAAATGATAATTTTAATGAAACCTTTGGATGCAAATAATAACATTTTAAACTTTTGGATTTAAATAGTAATTTCTATGAAAACTCAGGGACGTAAAATGTATTTAACTCTAGAAATAATATATTCTACACTAAGATGTATCTAAAAATTTATTATTTACATCTTTTCTAATAAAAATTTAAAAAACAATAAATCATATGACTATTTCTTGGTTGTTTACGTCATTTTCACCTACGCTCTATCTAAAATTATACTCATCTCATCGTCACTATTAAAATTTCAATTAGTATATGAAGATAGTTTCTTGAACAGGTATTCATTTATAACTATGTTAATCAAACTAATCTTTTTAAATATTAAAAAAACATTTCATCATAAATACTTTAACTAAATTAATTTCTAACTAAATATTGTTACAATTAGAAAACTCTCAACACCGTATTTTTTAAGACAACATTCTTAAAATATCAAGAATCACGAATTCAAACACTACTACGATGATCGATTGCTCCTTGTAAAGCAACTTCTGTGATTCAATGTGCATCACGATTCATTCTTCTCAAAAACCATGTATTTTTTTCTATTTTACAATTTCATATTCACGCATACGATCTAACCTAGTAAATCTATAAAATAACTCTCTTTACAAGAAAATTGACATATATTTTGAAGGATAATCATTTCTCATGTTAATGTTAAGTATTGATAACTATAATAACAAAGTTGGTCCCTGCCGTAGAAATTATTTTAGGCGTTCAAACAAACGTGCATCTTGATTCCTTGTGCTTTTCTATATGTAAAAGAATATATATATATAAATTATACCTGATGGGTGAATGAGAATTAGATTAATTCAAAAGGATAAATGAGCCATCTAGTTGTAAATTAGTATCACTGATACCTTACGATACTAGTAACAAATTAAAATAGTTAGTAATACGTAATTTTAATCATATTTTATTTTAAAATAATTATTTTATAATTTTTAAGTATTAATAAATTATTATTAAATTAATATTTTCATTTAACTTGTTTAATACACTGATTTATAAACTAGCGTTAAATAAAATACAATATATAAGTAAAAAATGAATGATAATGAGTTATTGATGACTAAATAAATTAGTTTATCTCCATCTCCATCTATAACCTCTAATAAAAAAAGGTTTTTTAATACACGTGTTATAATTCTAACATATAAAAAACTATTTTTTTGTCTCTCTCATAAAATTTATAAAAACAATTAACTTGATTTTTCTTTTCAACTAAAATATACTAAAACAAATATTATATTTGTATTTATATTTTTTGTCTCTTTCATATTAAATGATAATTATTGTAAATTAGTAAACTAAAATATTAAACATCTAAAATATAAATGTAGTTATTTTAATTATTTATTAATACATATTAACTATAGTGTAATAATTTCTAATTCATTATGTGTTATAACTTTTAAATATTTATAATATTTTTATTTCACCAATAGATAATAACATCTAGAAAATAATATATATATATATATATAACTAATGATTTAATA
>BJCM01083792.1:0-21043 GCA_018326385.1 Flaveria bidentis | reverse complement strand
ATTAATTTATATGAAAACACAAAAAATATATATTAGGGTTTTTATATTTTGTTGGGTACTCCGTACTTATGAGAATAAAGATTATTATTTTGAATATAAACAATTTACTATCAAGTTATATATTTTTAAACAAAATACTTAATGTTTTTAAAAAAAATCCATTTTTATTTTTAAGAAAATATTTTTAAAATCCTAATATAAAAATAATAATCATAGTAATAGTAGTAATAATAATAATAATAATTATACTATATAAATATATATATACATATATTATATGAACCGAGCCACGAGCCGAGCCAGCGAACCGAGCCACGAGCTGAGCTCGAACCGAGCTAACCCTGGCTCGAGTTCGGCTCGTTTAGAATTCAAGCCGAGCCGAGCCGGCTCGTTTAGATTCGAGTTTTTTTCGAGCCGAGCTTTTTTCGAGCGAACTTCAAGCGGGCTTCGAGCTACGAATTTTTTGTACACCCCTATGCGGTGATAAATGTTTCATTGTGATTTTTATGTTCGTCGTTGTGTTTTCCTAAACGATATGAGTTTTAAAAAACATATCAATAAAATAACACTATTGTTTATTTTTAATTGAAAAATACAAAGCCACACATGGTCTTCAAATTCTATATTTTGTTAAGTCCATTAAAACATGACTAAAGTTTAAGAGTGATGTGTCTCGCCACTAAGAAATTTAGGATTTAAAATTATTAGAGGTTGCAAGTTGTGATGTATTTATTCCAGAAAAATTGAAAAATATTGTTTAATATAAAAATACAAGTATTTATAAAAAAGAGTTGTACTTGCTTTTTACTCAAGAAAAATCACTTTATTATTTAAAAAAAGTGAAATTTGTAGTCTCATTGGTTTGCTAGGTCAAAGAAAAATTGACTCGTCAGCCACAAGAATATATAGTTTTTCTATATATAAAAGCTGAGTTTTCTTTAAGAAAAAGATGACTTAAACTATTGTTTATAAAAAATAAAATCTTATTAATCTTATTGTGGCTTTTGATTTCCTCACTAAATATGGTATAACTTATAAGTCGAATCTATATTATTATTTGTAATTTGTAAAACTTAGTGCAGGTTGAGTTTGAAAAGGTCAATCGTTAACATCCAATCAATTTAAAAAACCTGAAAGGTATTTTAACCGACAAGACATTATCATGACACATCTAAAAGAATGAAATGCTTAAAAATCTATTAAAAGTTAACCTAGTTATTAATTGTGTTATATATAATCAAATATCTTTAAAGTTTGCTTCTTATATGAAACTCCCAAGGATATTTTCATATGCGACGCGTACGCTTGTTAGAATAGTAAAATTATCAAGTTGGTTAAGGTAATTTTTCATTGGCTTGATTATTTGGCCTCTTTGTATTAAGTAATTTTGTTGTGGAATTTATTTGTAAATAAAAGCTACAAATGAACCAATCGAACATGAACAATGTTTCATTTATGTCTGTACATTAAAAAATAAACTTATTCGACCATGAATTGTTTACGAACACCAACTGACGAGAACACTTGTTTGTGTTCGTTTATCAGACGCAAACGAATACAAGCAAAGACAAGCGAAAACAAACTAATATTCATGAACATAAACGAACAAAAACGAACAGAAACAAAAGTTGATGAACACAAATAAAAGTTCATGAACACAAACATATACAAATGATTATATATCTACTTTAGAATTAAATTTGTAATTTCACCACAAACATTATACAAATTCATATATAAATATATAAGTACTTAACATAAATATTCAAAAATTCTTGACGTAATTATCATAAAGATAATTGACATAAAACTTAAGAATATAAACGAACACATTATTGAATGTTCACGAACATAAATGAAGTAATGAATGAACGTTGTATGTGTTCGTGTTTATTCATTTAACTAAACTAATGAAATTTTCTTGTTCGTGTTCATTTATTTATTAAGCGAACGAATATAAACAAAGTTCACGCTAAATGGTTTCACGAAATTTCACTGAAAATTCAGTTCGTTTGTAGCCCGATGTAAATCAATATTCTTAAATATAGAATTATGATTATATATAAGAAAATAAAGGAACCTGATGTGTATATAGTTATATTTTTATGTAATATAATATGAAAGGTTTGCTTTAATGCTATCCTCCAAAACCTTATTTATAGCTTTGTTATGGGATTATACTAGTTACACTTATTTACTTTTATCAAAAGATTGATCATGCCTCTATCCGATCATAGATATCACAAAAGAAAAGTATATGTTATGAGTTAGTGAGTGTGAGCATAAAACACATAAGTATCACTTAGTCAATTGATTGTGACAACACTTACAGTAACTAAAAACGTGTAATGGTGTTTGTGTGAATGTAAAACTTAATTAAATAAGTGACAAAAGTGTAAAGGCGTCTCTTCATTACCTCTAAGGTAAAAATAGGGTTTGGGGTCCCCAACTTAAAAGGGCCCGGAAAATTGAAAACACATGTGATCTAAAAAACTTGTCGTCGGTTCCTTTGATCCCGGAAACCCATTGCGTAGTCAGCATCCCTCCAACCGCACCATAACAATGGGTTTAAATCTTGGATTTTAGAGATATTAAAATCTAGTGGTAAAAAGTCGAGACTCGAGAGACAGGGAGAGAAATCAAGAGTAGGGAGACACGTCACATGATTGATTTTAGAAACAAACGGTCGGGTTGGATGAAAGTCCTAAGCTTTTGATTAAGTTGACATTTCTAACGTCTAGAAAATTATGGAAGTTGGGAAGCGGCTGAGGTGGCAGCACCACACCCAACCCCTCAGGGTGTCATACGTGTGGCCTTAACTTAGCATAAAACTCTCTAAAAAGGGAAATGTGATAACGAATGAATCCTAACTATTCAAAAATCAGTACAGTAAACATAAACAAACATTAGAGCCTAGATCGAGCAATGATTACTTGTACATCATCCAATGAAAGTAGTATGTAACTATGAATCTTGCTATTACTTCAACAACCAATGACATAAAACAACACTCACAAGATCACAAAACCTGACATTTAACAAATATACATTTTAAATCCAAGTCTAAAAACATGATTGATTAACAACACAGCTTCTTCCTTCCAAGTTAGAAATAAACCTCAGCTCCCGATGGCCTCGGTTTGTTGGTTATAGGAGAGCTTAAATTTGACTGTATGTTTAGTCCAAAAAGAAGCACATTTACAATTACGCCATCATCCTTCTTCATGCATAATACATATATAAACTGTTTGCAGCGGCACACGCCATGGAGTTTTCACTTGGGTGCCAAGCGAGGTGGAGCAACTTTGTTGACATATCAAAAGTATTTCCATTCATGTCATCTGATCCTATTAAAGAGATATTTAAAATATTAGCAACCATAAATGGTATCTGCTTTAACATTTGGTGTCAAAGTTTTATAAAAAGATAAGGAATTGATGAAATAATTGCGCATTGAAATGGTGTACATACCTGGAGATCTTAAGAATCTTGGAGGGGTCTGGATTTGTCTCCTATAGTTCCATAAATAAATAAATAATAATTAGAATCCAACATATTATAATTATAAGTTTGGGAAAGTAGCTGAAGTAAAATGGATTCTTGGTTACCTTGTGGGATTCTTGGTTGCTTCTAAACTTGTACCTTCTGAGCTTCCCTCAGTACAACAGAAAACATGAAACCGATTGCTAAATTATAAATTATAGTTAATACAACATCAAATTAAATAAACTAATGTTATTCTTTACAAAATTAATAACGAAAAAATTATAGGAAGTGTGAGTCAGACCTGTATGAACCGGTTGCCATCCGCTGTCCATCTCCGCTCACACAACATTCAAATTTGTCGAATATTGCATCATTTTCATACAAATCACAAAGCTGAAGGAAGCACAGGAATGAGGATTGAATGACTGTTTCACAAAGTTGATTTATTGTGATATTTTTGTTATAAAAGTACTTCTTGTTACCTTGGGCCTCAAATGTTCATGCACCTGGAAAGTTGCAACTGGGCCACAGTTCATATTTATATCCCACATCTAACAGATGTTTATAAAAGAAACAATTATGAGAAATGAGACAATATAATAACACCTATATATGTTTCACCTAGACATTCAAACAAGTATAATAAATTCAAATACTATATAAACAAATAAAAATATGTTGGTCCAAATTGTAGAGTTCATACTATGGCCACCAAAATTATATTCTTGTCGTGCTCATGCAAACTGGAATTTCCGCTCCTGTTTTATTAGAAATTTAGAATACCTATTTTAGGAAACTTATACTATATTTTATAATGAATCAATATGCTAAGTTTTACACTAAGAATTTAGTGAAATGTAAAATAGTCTGTTTTTGAGAATGCTCTCATAATAGGAAACAAGATATTCAGCAGGATCCTTATAGAAGAAAAAGGCAATATAAATAAATACTTTTAAGAATCGTACCTTAAGGGTCATATAGTCACGGGTTAGTATGTATCTACCCTCCTTTGCAAACTTAATATCAGAAATTGAGGATATGATATCCGTAAAAAATGATTTTGAACCAGGGATCTCTTGTTCTTCAAACCTGCAGTAGAAAACAGATAATTTTAAATTACTTAAAAGAAAAAATCTTTTTTTCTTATTTCCATGAATAAATTAACTTACAATTTGCTATGAGTGTCACATAAAGCTGATTGTCGCAAATCAAGAAGCCTAATTGAGCCTTTTGAACTACTATATGCCAGCATATTACAGTGTGAAGGATGAAACTCTGCTGAAGTTATCACCTCTTCACCAACATATTTAAGCAATTATTAGCAACTAAACAGTTTGTATAAACTGGGTTTTGATATTACAAAAATCATTATAGGTGCATATCTACCAGTTAAATGTTCCATGTTTGCAGGCTTCATGTCAACAATATTATAACTCTGACTGCTAATTTCCAAGTTCCAAAGGTTTATACGAAGATCATCAGCTGATATAAATGTTTCACCATCACTACAAAACAGAAAGAGGATAAACTTACATCGGTAAATATTAGCATTTAAAAAAAGGGGCAATTGCATATTTCCCCCTCTAAATTGTGAAATTACATATTTCCCCAAAGCATGCTTAAAATGTTGGTTAATCTTGACAGGTCAAAGGGTTTTATTTTACGGGTCAAGTTGGGTATTTAGGATGTTTTATTTTATTATATGTTTTTCATAATGCAGTAAATTTAGTTTGATTAAGTGTTAGTGGGTCAAAGAATCATGGGGTGCATGTAGGATTGTTAGGGGTAAGTGGGTGGTAACTCAGCATGACTACTCCATGTTTGGAGTCTTTGTATGATGTTTTGTTTGCAATTGATTAATGAGAATGATCACCACTTTAGAAAAAAGCTCCTAAATATTCCAGCAGCATCTTCTTTGTTTACGTAAACTTTGAAGCAACCAAAAGAAACAACAAATTTCTCTCATATATTTTGGTTTTGTACCAACATAAAAAGTATTGTACTTTATGCATTGAAACTTGTGTTTTGGGGATATATGTAATATTTTTGGTGGAGAGGGGGATATATGTAATTCTCCCTAAAAATATATATATAGTGATAAAATACTAGAGCACACCTGTTAGTTGAAATGGAATTAATATGATAATCATGAGCATGTGCATATGTTCTTCGACATTTAGCCAATAGTCTGATTTCATGACTTGTTACCTGAGCATGATAGTTAAAGGTTAGATTAGAAGTTAATGAATGCAAATAACAGATAATCAGGCTGCATAAAAATACCATAGGTAAATGTAGAGATGTAATCTCCCTAAACAGAAGATTATTGCTCCTACAAGTCAGAGGATTATTGATAAATCCTCCATTTATAAAACATGTTTTAGATGATTTGAGCACATCCGAACTACTTATAAAAGCATTGACTGTTGGTTTTTGAGGCTCTATATTAAAGTTGCAGATCTTCTTGATCTTCTTTTCTTGGACCTGGTTAAAACCAAAGGAAATTAGTATAGATGGCAATTTTGACCCATTTACTTATGAATGTGTTGGTTCGAGTTACTTTTCATTTTTAATGGATCAAACGAGTAGAAGAAGGTAGTTTAAAATCAAATGGGTCCAGTGTGTCGCAACGTTGAAAGTCATCCAAAGTTTATCATAATTAAGAACAATCCCTAGACCATTGTTAATTATTGGAATAATATAATGTTTTATTTTGTATTTAATTATTTATTTGAAAAATAGAAGAATAAACGGTTCGAGTCAACTCAATCTAGCTTGTCTTGACAGTAACAAAAAGTCAACAACAAAAAAGTCAATGTTTGGTCCCGTTACTCAACCTACCCTTTATGCTACTTATAAAAATTAGCATTACCATATAGAGATGGTAATGGTACTATCAGACCTTCTCTTAAAAACCCATACCTTCCAGAACTTTACAGTTTTATCGTTAGTGGATAGTAAAAACATGGCGCTGTTAGCTGTTTGACACCATCTGATCTTGTTGATTTTCTCCTCAATTTCCAAACTCTTTAGATAGTCAAACTGAATTCACAAGCACCATGAAAGAATTAATTTACATGATCCGTGGAAAACTGACATAAAATGAACAATTAAAAAAGAACCACAAGGAATCTAATTTTATTAAAGAAAAATACGGAGACAATGTATACCTCTGGCTCATGACTTTGAAATTCAGTTTTATAGTGAAATTCAGGGTGCTGGCTGCTGGAACAATCCATTCCTTCTAGAACTCTTCGATTAACACCATCCTGCTATATACATATTTATGTTATTGGGCTGTGTTATGAGTTAGTGAGTGTGAGTATAAAGTGCTGCCACGTAGGCACCATGTAGGCAGTGGGTGTGACCAAACTCACACTCACTAAAGGTATGTAATAGTTTAATGAGTCTCATCCAATTTTTGGTGTCTTCATATGATTGGCCCAAAAACAAGGTCGGGAGCCCTCACATCATGAGCCTGCTCACAAGAAAGCCTCTCACGCCCTAGGGGTGCGGTGTTTCATTTCATGAAGCATTGACGTGGCCTCTCATGCCCAAAACATAAGTGAAGAACTTAAAATTTTTTATTTACAAAAAGTCAGGAAGAATAAAGTGAAGCAATTTAAAAGAAGAAAAGCAAGCAGCATACGTCTATTCTGTCAGTTCTTTCAAACAAAACCACACGACCCCCACGATCTCCGGTTGCAAGATGATCCCCAGTTTTATCAAATTCAATTGCTGAAATGATATCAACTGCAGTGAAAGCATTCGAAGTAAAATCAGTAGCTAAATTGTAAACTAGTAAAGAAAGGACTTACTTATGGTACAAAAACCTAAAGTGTCAGTAATTTCTACTATAATATAAATTTTCATTAAAAGATAAATCTGTGATCATATAAGAAAGATACAACCAAATCACTATAATCATGCTAGCAACTATGGCCAGAAAACACACTGTAACAATTTCTAGACTATGAAATTGTGATAAATCACTACTCCATAAGAATGTTCAAATTGTACTGATACATTCAACTTATGATCATTTAGTTTTACCATTTCACCTTTTCACTTTCAGTTCTTTGACTTTTTCCACCAAGTAGGTGAATCAAACAAATCTTTAACACTCAAAAGGCATTACTGGACCACCTAATAACAGAGTCAACAGAACTACAAGTGCAAACGTGTTATTCCAATAAATAAACCCATAACTCCATATGCATTTGAAATGATGGTGTCAGTTGCACGGGTTTTTTGTTGACATCACCTTCTCCCTGAACTTCAATAACTCTACAATTAGGTAGTCAAATCACATGTGATTAACACTAGTAAGAAGACTGAATCATACACAAATATGTTCTAGATGATAATTGTTACTCAAGAACGAAAGTTGACCACATCTAAAAGACTAAAATTAAGAACTCAAAAGGTCTGTACTTCAGTTTACTCTCTGAATTTCATAAATAGTCAAATGCCCTAAACCTTCAGCCTCAGATCATCAAACAAAAGCTATAATTTCATCACATACATGCAACCAATTCCACTCTTAACCAATTTTCAATCGCAAATGCATGTTTTCATTCGCAAAATCGAAACCATAACATTCTATACATAACAAATTTCAATACAAAAGTCAATACTTCAAAATAAAATCGAGATTAGATAAGGAGAATTTGTTTGTACCTTCTTGAACCTCTTCTTCTGCATCACGTTCACCGAAAACCTGTGAGAATTTCCACTCTAAACCGTCTGGCGTCATAGCCACATCACACTCACCGTCCATTTGGAGGCTCAAACACGAGAATCAACGAGTCAAAATGAACCTGATTGTCGATGAAATTGAATAAACAATGCAAAGTGATTACTATGGACTAATAAGCATGATTAAAAGAAATTAAACTTATCCAATTGGGCTTGGTGGATGATTCCTTTATCACAGGATTCTTGACCATTTTAATAGTGTTAACAGATCTTGGATACTCTTAAAATGAACGATCCTGTTTTGAAAAATATATTAGGCCTACAGTTTTAAATTACCATAAATCCACAAAGCTTTAAAATTTTGAGTCTCGTTACAAATTTGTAATGCTCCATTTAAAATAAATGAATATTTCACTAACGAATTTACATCATATAAAGCTAAAAAAGTAAGTTTAATCAAAATATCTATACCTGCACAATATATAATTAAAAAGATTTAACTATGCAAACTATAAATGTTAGTTTATTATTATCAGTCTCAAACACATAAAGAATGAGGGTTATAATAACCTTTTTTGAAAAGTGTCATATTTGTTTTCTTTAATTGAGGCCTTAAAAAACGTTGAGGGTGTTATTTTCGTCAAACACATGATATGTAAATATGTAATTGAAGGGTCAGAACCGGAAAAACTGAAAGGGTTTTTTGAATCAAGCGAACCGGAGTACCGTTTTCAGTTGGGTACCAAATACAAAAGGCGCTCTTCTTATTGCAATGACTCGATTACTTTAACATTGGAGCTGTTGTTAAGGATCTTCGTCCTCACTTCCTTGAGGTAATCATCTTGTAAGAAATAATCTGATACGATCTAACATTATTTCACAGTTTTCATCTTGTTTTATAAACCCTAATTCGTTAATCACAATTCAATTCTGCAGAATTCTAATTCCAAAATGCAGTAGAATCAATAGCTTAATCACACCTTAATTAAATCATATTATGAAAGTGATAAACAAACTATAATCATGTGTAAAACAAGATACAACATTCACCGGCCCAACGTACATCCGTTCAAAAACCCCGACCGTTATTCTCATTATTTACGACGATGGTGTTCTTGCTGCTGTAAGTTGATTAGCTTCGAGTACGCCCCATTTTCATTCTCCACAAGACTCGAATGTGTCCCTTTCTCCACTATTTTACCATTCTGAATCACCGATATCTCATCCGCATTCTTAATAGTCGACAACCGGTGTGCAACCACCACACTGGTTCGGTTCTTCATTAGCCGGTCCAACGCCGCTTGAACCACTCGCTCTGACTCGACGTCGAGTGCGCTTGTGGCTTCGTCTAGTAGAAGAATGGCTGGGTTCTTTAACACGGCTCGTGCTATCGCGACTCTTTGTTTTTGTCCACCTGAGAGCTGGATACCTCTTTCGCCAACTTTTGTTGAGTAGCCCTCCGGGAGGGCGCTTATGAACGTGTGCGCGTTCGCTAGTTTAGCCGCTTCGATCACTTCGCTTTCTGATGCTCCGTCTTTTCCATAGAGTATGTTTTCGAAGATGGATGTTGCGAAGAGAGCGGGCTCTTGCTGAACTAGCCCGATGTGGCTTCGAAGAGACTTTAGCTTCAGTTTCTTGATGTCCTTACCTGCATGGTTTGGTGATATTATATAACACGTCTCAAGTCTCAAGCTATAGACCAGTTGGATAACGGGTCAAAACAGATTTGATATACTTTTGTTAATTATGAGGTTTTAACACCTTACAAATAGACTTTTATGTATGTTTCAACATGTTAGACGCGATCATGTTGAAATAAAACATAACTCAATTCGACCCATTATCTATACATAAAAATTGAAAGAGGGGGTACCGTCGATCATGACTTTCCCAGAGTTTGGGTCGTAGAAGCGAAGAATTAACGAGAGAACCGAGCTCTTCCCCGAACCACTTTGTCCCACAAGTGCCATGGTCTTTCCGGCCCGAACCTTTAGATCAAAATCCTTGAAAATCATGATATCTGGTCTTGAAGGGTAGCTAAAACTGACACCTTTCAGCTCAATGGTCCCTTCAACTCGAGTTATCTCCTCTCCGACATCACTAACAACTTGTGTTCTTCTATCAAGAACCTCGAACACCGATGCAACCATCTGGTTCCCTTTCAATAGATCTGGTGCCATTGCGAGTGTTTCACCCATGGCTAATGCAGTCACAATCAAAATCATAAATGACTTCATGACTGATTTGAACCCGGATAAACCCCTTTCCATCAACACAGAACCATACCATAATGCTAGACCATAAGATGAGAAGATGAAAAATTGAGAGACACCGTAGAATAAGCCTGCAATCTGCCCGCGATTAAACGACTGCTTAGAAGGTCCTACGAGCTCCCGAGAATAAAGATCAAGCACTTTGTTTTCAGAACAGAATGCTGCTACTGTTCTTATGTTACTCACAGCCTCACCGGCGAGCATATTAGCTTTAAGATAAGCTTTGCTCAAGTCACCTCCATATCCTTTCATGAACATTTTCTGATAGAAAAAGAAACATGATCATAACACTGTAAAAGATTGAAAAAAATTGTGTTATGAGAAAGTGATAATACCTCGCTTATGTGACCGCTGATGATCAATGGGTACATCGCCATAACGATGAGTGTAAGCCTCCAGTTCAATATGAAGGCAATAACAAACGAAGTGCCTATCAAACCGAGATTCTGTATGAGAATCGTGGTCCGGTCAACAACTACGGTCCTGAGTAACGTTGCATCGCTTTCTAAACGTGAAGCTAGCATTGAGCTTGTGTTGTTCATGTCATCGAACCAGCCGATCTCGTTTCTTAAGATAGCTGCAAAAAGTAAAGATTATAAATCTAGAAATTTCAATGTAGTGATCTGCAAGTTTATAAGTAATTGTTTTTAAATACCTGAAAACATCTTTTGACGAACACGAAGAGTGAGCCTTTCTGCCATGATCCCAAAGCATAGATGAGTGATGGCGTAAACGGTGATACTTACACCGGCACCAAAGCAGAAAAGAACAGCAATCTTTCTGACCTCATGCTGTGTTGTTTCCCAGTCCATGTAATAAGCCACAAGGGCTTGGCTGATCCCAAGAGCAAAAAGAGGCATACATGACCCGCAAATGAGGGCGCCTATGGTGCCCGTTAACCCATAACCCCAGTCAGGACGAATCATCGAGTATAATCTTTTAGAAGAAACGTGTGTCGGCTTGGTGTATTCAGCACCATCTATGCCAAGCTTGCCCACGGATTCCCGATCAGAATGAAAACTAGCTCCAATGCTCCTCGTGGTTGTCCGCGATAGTTCACGCGAAAATCTAATGCTATATGGAGTGACCCAAAAGGAAGAGAAAAGTTAGTATTTCAATATTTTATAAACTTCATTGGATCATATTGATGAAAATGTTGGGTGGTTAGGGAAAGGCTAACCTTGATGGTCTCCCCATGGAAGCAACACGAGACGGGGCGCGATGCAAGGAAGCTGTTTCTTGAAGTTGAATGAGGGATGAATAAGCACTATCGGGTCGGGCCATGAGTTCATCATGGCTCCCGGTCTCCACTATCTTTCCACCTTGAACTACAGCTATTATGTCTGCATTTCGAATGGTGGAAAGACGGTGGGCAACAACTACAGTTGTCCGTCCCACCATCACACGATCGAGCGCCTCCTGCACACTCTTTTCAGATTCTGTGTCAAGAGCGCTCGTGGCTTCATCTAACAACAAAATCGATGGGTTTTTCACAATCGCACGTGAAATAGCAATCCGTTGCTTTTGTCCTCCTGATAATTGTATCCCTCGTTCGCCAACTTGTGTCTCGAATCTTTCAGGAAGATTGTTGATGAACGTGATCGCCTCGGATAACTTTGCAGCATGTGTGATCTCGTCATAAGTAGCCGAATCCTTTCCGTACAAAATATTCTCTCTTATAGTAGTGGCAAAAAGAGCAGGTTCTTGATTCACCAGCCCAATCTGGTCCCTTAGCCATTTGATGTCGAGTTCACGTATATCAATCGAGTCTAACAAAATCCGGCCCGATAGTGGCTCGTAGAACCGCTCTATTAACGATATAACCGTGCTCTTTCCTGAGCCACTCCCCCCAACAAGTGCCACAATTTTCCCCGAAGGTATATCGAGGCAGAGTTTGTCGAAGATCATCACGTCTGGTCTTGAAGGGTAACTAAACTGCACGTCATCAAACCGTATGTGACCATCCAGTTTGGCCAGTGTCCGGCCCGTTTTCTCACTCGTTTTGGTTACGGTTTTCCTCTCTATCATCTCAAAAATCGGGTAAGCCGCTGCCTTTGCTCGGATGAATGCACTGATGTCCGGTGCAGCCTGCCCAAGTGACCTACATTCACACAACAACACCCCACTCTCTTTATGAATATCAGGTTATACATCTTACGGGTCGGGTAAAAAGTTATTGATAAAAATAATAAAACGTGTTTGTGGGTCAACCCAACCCGACCTTAATTTTACATAAAGTGTACTATAAAGATACGTTTCAAATAGAAATAATTATGATCTGTTATCCAACCTGTTAGGCTGACCATTTAGGGGTATCTAGAGGTGGACTTACAGGCCAGCGATGACAACGTTGAGCATGGTGGTGAAGGAGTCCCCGCCATTAGCTATGTTTTTGTGGACAATGACACTCGTGTACCAAACGAGCAAGGACCAAGAGAGGAACAGAACAAAATGCAAGGTGCCGAGGCCTAAGCCTTTGGCTAGACCAGCCTTCTTCCCGTACTTGTAAGTATTCGAAAGGGCTGCAATGTATGAATTTACGGCCTTTTCTTCTCCCGAAAATGCTTGTACCGTTCTTACATTTCCGATCACCTGCAAATCAATTCATCTTAGAAGTATTACAAAATGTTACTAGAGTTTCATAAGTTTAGATGATATGGACAAAACATCATTAAAGTTTTTTGTCCATGTTTTACGGGCCCTTGAATATTAAAGTCGGGTTGTCACAAACTTTCTCAAGTGTTCTATTTTACAGGCCCTTAAATATAGACAAAAGTTGCTTAATGTGTTGTCAGGTTTTTGTGACAACCCGACTTTGAAACCTAATATCACTTATCAGGAGGACAATACCGATTTGGACTCTTAACGGTTTTCTTATAAAAAAATTCATGAGTTTATTGATTAATTTTAATCTCCAAGATTTGATACATGTTAAATACCTTACAAAATGAAATGAGATTTTCTTTATAAAAGGGGTTGATTGTTAAGATGACACATTTTCATATAAGGTTGTTGGTAACTGGTACGTACGAACTTGTCCTATATATCAAAGAGAGTAAGGTAAAAGAGAGAGAGACCTCTTCAGCAATTTCACCAGCTTTGACATACGACTTTCGGACTCGCACGATGAGGCCAGTGGCGATGTAAGCATAGACACCGCCAGCGATTGCGATCGCGGGTACGATTGACAAAGTCATCAAACTTATCTGCCACACCCTAACGAACCCTATTATGAATCCTGATAAAAATCTGCTGATGTAGTGCATGAAGTTGCCCACCTGCACCCAACCATATATTATTATCCTTCTTTCTTTTAAACAAAATACTTTATAAAAGATTATACAAATTAACAAGTATAAAAGATATCAATAAATATTACTTATTTTTTTTACGGAGTGGGTTAAAAAAAAAAAGAAAAAAGAGTTGTGATCGGGTACGTGATAGAACACCATAATTACGGTGCATGGGCAATTAGAGCAGTGGGTGCAACTCCAGGCTGCCCAACAAGATTACAAACTCATTAATTACAAACCGCCCCCCAATAAATGTGGCATTTATAAATCACCCCCAATATTCAGTTGCACCTCCCACTTTATATATATATATATATATATATATATATCCTTTGTTTTCTAAACAATTTGTAAGTATATTAGATAACAAAGTCAAAATATATTCGTTAATTCGTTAAAAAGGGATGTTGCACAATGGGGATTTGTTGCAATAAAAGTCATAATAGTTGATTTTATACTTTATTTGACAAAAAAAAAAGTTGAATCTTGATGGTTCTTGAGAAAGAAAATAAATTTTATTTAAATATTGGATTTGTTTTAATTAACATTAATTATAAAGTTGAAATTTTTTTTTGTAGAAACAATACAGGACATGGTAGCTGATTTTTATTTAATGAAATTCATTTGTTTATGGTGGAGTGAAATGTAAGTTGCATGTTTTTGGAGTAAAAGTGAGTGTTGAATGGACCTGGCTTTTTTATTTATTTGTGAATGTAATTATACTACAATAATAGTATAAGAATTTAATTAAAGTAAAATAATGGTTGAAAATTAATTTGCACACCTACTCTTTAACACATTTATTATTAAAGCCAATGAACTTTATTACGTGTATACATATGTGTATTTATTTATCATTATATAAAGCCAAAGTATTATATCATTTTACAATGTTAGAAGGTTTAAGGTTGGTAAATTCAGGAATATTTTTTTGAAATTTTGTAGCACGGTTTTATTTCGGAACTAATATAAAAATATAATAAAAGTTAATACTTATATAACCTTCAAAATTATTTATTATATTATCAATGGGTATATGAAAACCTTTAGCTTTTTTTATAAACTTTTAGCTTTTATTTTTTAATTTAACCTTTAGCTTTTTTTTGAAAAACCTATAGCTATTCTAAGATTTTAAGATACACAATTTTCAACCGCTTGTATGCATTATATATTAAGAAAACTAATCGTTTTTAAATATGTATGATATATGAAAACTGTTGCTAGTCATTCTGACAAAAGAAAATACTATTTTTTACCAAACAAAGTAATTCGATCCCAATACTCTTTATAAATCTTTTTTAAAACAATAAAGATTTTTCCATGTAGCTAGGTGGAAATATAAAATATCAAGTTGCAAGAAATACATAATATATATTTAATTTTGATGGGTAATTTTCTTTTCAATTCACAATTATCGGTTTGTTTACTAAAATTATTACAAAAAACACACAATTTTTGTCTTACATAATAATATAAAAATTGCGACAAGAATTAATAAACAAATTAGTTAGATGTTACCTTCTCAGAAATAGCATCTTGAACAACAATAATATCGCTAGTAATTGCAGAAATGACTTCTCCTGTTGAAGCTTCAGTATCAAAAAGACTTATATCTTGGCTTAACATCGATTTTAAATACGCCATTCTCATCTTTGCTGCTTGTCTTTCTCCGGTATGCATCCAACAAGCAACCTCTATATATACACATATTTAATTCCTTAATTAATTACGTAATATTATATCCTAATCTCTAATTAAATATCGTATCTTCAATTGTGAATTATCAACCATGCTTTGTTTGGACTTTCAAAATTAAGATGTTAAACTCGAATTTTAGTTATGAATTCTAATTATAATAATCAAGAACTAATAAAAAAGAAATTGTCATATTAAGGTGAATATTAAGAACAAGAAAATCATCTTTTTTTGAATTTAAATTTTATATACCACTTTTATTTTTCAAATTTCCAAAGTTAAAATTGTAATCATTTTAGCATCCGAAATAAAAATTTATGCAAATAGCATAGAATAATCTGATTCTTTGCAGAATTTGGATGGCTACTCCCAATATTTATCAGCTTCATCAAATCCCAAGAATTTATTCGTTCTTTTGTTCCATTCTTTTAATTAATTTACATTAAAACCTATTACAACAATACAATACAAACAATTATGGACTTACCAATCCAAGAAGAAAATAGTATCACCACACTAAGATACACAAAATCCAACGAATACTGCCAATGAAAAAGAGAAACCAAAAACATTAATCAAATTAAACAATGCTATATTTCAATTTCAAAAATTTCTCATAAAACCTTTCAAACCAAAACAAAAAAAATTAATTTTTATTCAATTCCTCAAATCACAACAAACAATAATTAATCAAACAAACAATCTCCACATACCTTTGCAACTTTGTGAGACGCTTCTTTAGGGAAAAGATAAGCAAGCCCAATAATATTAATCAACTTGCCGAAAAAAATAAAGAACACCGGCACCGATGCGCCGTGAACACATGCTCCAAAGGACCCAAGGAACATAAGAAAGTAATCATATGAATCGGCAAATGCAAAAAGTTTTAGCATCGGGACTCTTTTGGGTTTGTTGTCATCTTTAGTGCCACCGGCGTCGACGTTAAACGAACCGGGGGTGCTCATATTGGTTAGCAGGGTAGTGGTGGGAGATCGAGAAACAAGAAACTAAGTATTGAAATTGTGGTTAATGAGTTAAGGTGAAGGGTGGGGTGGGGTTACAACTTACAAAGGATTGAAGAAATTGGTTCGGTGGTTTAAGGCCATTTAATGCAAAGCAAAAGTAAACAAGCCAGAGTGTGTTGACTCATGACATCCGCGTATTTATGGGCTTGTATGAGTAGAGAAAATATAGGTTCTAAAGTGAGGTATTTAATGCATGATATAATACCCTTTTATTTATTTTTTTTACTGCAAGATGAATATTTACATACACAATTAGTTATATTATAGTATAATTAATGATCGCTACTAGAAAATCCTACGCATTTTTGACATAATTTTTATGAGCCGAAAACCCTAAATTAACGTTAGAGTTTCGACGTTGTGCCAACAATAGAGAAATTTAAGGCAAAGGAAATATTGTGTAGGAGATTAATGTGTAGTAATGTTGTGTAGGAAGTGCTTAGAAAAAATTTATATTGAAAATTTGTAAGGAATATATGTTTTCAGCGGTGTGCAAGAAACATTTGTTGAAAAACTGTTTCCCACAACCTAATTTATGACGAAATGATTTTGTTGAAGTTTTGTCACTAAATGACTTTTCTTGCGTATTTCTCATGAAAATTGATATGATAAAGGAGCCGGTTTTTCTGGTTATGTAACCCGATTTAATTAAAAACGCAAATAAACAAAATTCATTACAAGGAATTTATATAAATTTAAATATACATTTTATGAATTAAGCATTGTTTTCAACATGATTAATACATGCTATGTGTGTGTATATTTAAACAAATCAATTACATTTACTGAAAATGGGGACTTATAATATGTTCGCATTATGTCATTTTTAAGTAACAAAGCTTGTTTAAAGTGATTTGATTCCTAATATGTTGCTCATTTATTTGGAAAAGTTTTAACAAACGTGTGATCAAAGTCTTCATCTCTAAACCAACACATGATATATGACATCACTCTACATACTAAATGTGTGAAACATGATAATTATTTCGTTTGATTCATTTAGAAACTGTCGATTATGGATTTTGTTGTGTTTGATATGTTGCTACCTATAGTTATGTAACGGAACTACTAGTCTTTTATAAAAGTGAAATAATATTGTATGCGTATATTGGTATGGAAATCTTATTCCATCAGATCTGTGGTCCGTTTATATTTCTCAATTCCCTCAAGTAATGAAATATATATACTTACAAAATTAAGTACTTAACTAGAAGAAATAACTCCGTCATTGTCAGGGCTCACACTTGAGGATTTTAGTACCATGGACAAGCCAGAAAAAAATCTCATAGGTCTTAACGAATTCAATTATATAAACTAGGTTGTTTAAATTTAGGGTTTAAACTAATAATACGCAATGTTATATTAGTACTATTATTTTATTTATAATAATAATAATGATCATAGTGATTATATATATGTGTGTGTGAAAATTAAGAACAAAAATAATAAAAACAATAAAATAATATATAGCATCACAAACATGTATTATATCCTGTTACGCATTTGCGACGAAATTTATTATTTCTAGTGTTTTTGTTTTGTTATTTTCTTAAAAAACCAACGATATCATTATTAATATTATTTCTACCCATTGCGACGAAATCATTGATTAGTTTGACTTTAATTCACTTGGGTTAGCATTGTATTGCAAATTTACTACGCATATGCAACTAAATCCGAAGTTTTAAAATTTTATCACTTTCTTGTTGAAAGTTTGATGATAATGTAGAGTTTCAGTTTTTGTAGGATATGTGTCGCAATTGTGTCGTAAATTTTGACACGAAGTTTTATGTCGGAAATTTCGTAACAAACGAGCAGTTTTCTAGTAGTGAAATGAAAATATAAATAAACATAACAGAATCATAGTATTAAAATGACATATCGTTATAACTAACCGGTAACCTGTGAAGCCACAATTCCACAAACAACTAAGAAAGTTGTCAGTCATATGAAGGCCTTACTACACATTGCAGCCTTATACTATATCATTTTTATGCTATTTCATTTGTGAATGCCTTGATTTCTATTTTTTAATGGGTTGCTCGATTGAGTTAATTAACTGTATAAAACAATTTACCAAAATAACATATAACAACTGATCATGACTCATAGAATTTGCGTATTTTATTTTTATAAGAATTGACTTCTAGTTAAGTAATCGAGTTGATCAAATGGACCCAAAGATACATATTTGATTTAAAAATACTATTGAGTTAAGTTTTTTATTGGGTTAAAAGTTATAACTATTACTTTTAAAAAAATATTTAAAAAAATTGTACCTCCTAAGTGAGTGTTTATTGGATAAATGCCCATTTTTCCGGCACCTTCTCAGGGCCGGCTATGTGCATTGGGGCAGTGATTTTGTAACATAAAAAGTGTGGCGCCAAAGCATTAATAAAATAAAAAATGTCGATTAACCACGCATTACGACTTGTTATAAGTGTTGCGGCGTAAACATTACAATTTTCTCTCGTATTGTCGTGTAAACATGACTTAGTTTTAAATAAAGTTCTAGATTAAAGTAAAAACAACATGTAAAGTCATGAATTTACGTAAACTAACATTGAAACATTGAAAAAATTTAAAATCATTAAGAAAACCAACACTGAAACGTAATTTTAGCGTTGGTAAAATTTATATTAAAAATTAAAACCATTAAAAACCTATCAAAATGACAAATTTGTTTACACTTAATAACAAAAGAAAATGAAAAAAAAATTAAAAAACAAAAAATGAAAGAAAAAAAAAAGAATTTACACCCGTGTGATTTGAACTCGGGGTGAGAGAAAAAAATGATAATACCTTAACCACCAAACCAAAATCGTATATATATTTAAACATCAAATAATGCAATAATAAATCTAAAGTAGTTTGACACTTTGATACATGATTTTCTTAAAATGTTTACTCGTCAAAGAATATGTACTAAACAATCAATTGAAAACTATTATACCAGAATCTCACTTATGCTTAAACAATACTAATTTCATGTTAAATAATCATCTGTTGTGGAAGGTTCTGGTATAGTAGTTTTGAATTGATTGTTTAAAATTTTAATATTTTTCTTTTGCTTTTTAAGTATAAGGGTAAGTGATCATTTGACATGGAATTAATATTCTTTTAGTATGTACCAGTGATAAAAACACAAGTTATGCAAAAACCAAAAAATTATGTATATGTAACTACGAGTCACATATGTAATTCTTCTTGATGGAGGTGTGATTGTCAACATGGTAGTTCGGTGGAGGTGTGGTGGTCATGAAGGAGATTTACTATATCTAGTTGGTGGAGGTTGGGATGGGTTAACGGTTGGAGGACAAGAAACGCGGAGAGAAGAAGAGTGATGAAAGAGTGTGACGAGAAGGGGGAAGTATTTCGTTTTCGGATGAAAGGGACAAGGATGGATTTCTTATATATTCTTTTATATTTTTAGTAAAATGGATAAAAATATCATTATTAGAAACCTAATTGATATTTGTAACAACTCTAAGGATCAAACTTGTTATGGTTTGAAAACAACAGGGGCAAAATTGGCGGTTAGTGTAAGTTTCAAAAGTTCATATTGATTACCTATGTATTTAAAAACAAACTGAATGAATAATATGATCGTAAATTTGAGCCATTGAATTTCGTATCCGGTAGAAAGAGATGTTGTCTGGCTATATAAAAAGTATATTTTATAAATTTTATCATGAAAAAGTTATGGGATTTGAGAATATCTATGAACTACATGAAATTGTTTAGATGACTTTTTTTACCTCCAAAACCATATATAAACGACATATATGAACAAGTTTATGTCTAGCATAAATATTGCCAGTATTAATATACGTAAGAGTTAAGGATACAAGTCACATGACACACAAATGATGTTGATAGCGTGTGAGTTCGTAGTTAAAAAATGCAATATAATAAAAAATATTTGTCTTCTATTAAACTAAGATCAAATCAAATATTGGACTCTTTAAAGGATGAAGTACAACATAATGTAAAACTATAAAGTAACACTACAGTTTCAATTAAAGAACACAAAACTACTTAAAAACCAAAAACATATATAATGTTTTGTTGTAGCTAATAGCACGGGAACTACACCCATATGTAGGGGGTCAAGTGTAGCTATTGATTTTTGAGTGAGTAGTGTATTATGTAATAGCGGATTTTCGAATGAATCCATAATTTTTCAGGAAGTGAACCTCTTAATTTTATAAAGTTCAAAGCAAAACAAATGTTCGGTTGTGGTTTAATGGTTGCACGCTTGAAATAAGGGGGTGTTTGTTTTTTTGAAAAAACCTCTTCCCCACCTCTTCATTTGCGCGCACGCAGACGCAGGAAGAGGTTTTTACTTCGCAGAGTGTTTGTTTTCTGGAAGACGTTTTATTAAAAAACGTCTTCCTGACATCTGCACGGAGAAGATGTGAAACAAGATCTTCTGAACTCTTCACAACCTTTTCTAACCCTTTCTTCTTTCATTTGAACCCTAACACCATCTCCCCACTCTACCCGCCTCCCCACTCTACACATCGCCCCCACTCTCGCAACCCCACCGTCCACCGCCACAACTCCAAAGACC